>CM076584.1:720480516-720676605 GCA_034641835.2 Pinus albicaulis | reverse complement strand
CCTCTATGAATTTATTTTACAAGGCAGTTTGAATCACTCAATTTTTATATCATATGAGGAAAATGACCCAAATACTGACTATCTATCCTAAATCAGCACTCTTAAAACTCTGTTTTTCCAGTTGTTCATTAAATTATTTGACCCATCAATTCTTCTTGTTTTCAAACATTTTTCTATTTGGGATAAATAAATTAATCTAATTTAATTTCCAATTTTAATAATATTAATCCATCATCAAATTAAAAAGTTATGCTTGAAATATCAACTGTTGTTCTGAGTTGGAAAATTGAAAATGACTCTATTATGCAGGTTGTTCTAAGCAATTTTAACATACAATTACATGGAATTTTTAAGACTTATTTATATTGGAGACATCTCTCTGAATTCAATTTCATTTGGATTTTTAATCTCTCAAGTCAGATGAAAAAAAATGAAGTTATGATTAAAACACCGTTGGTCAGTATGGTCGACCACTGCTCTCCCGCGGGTGACAAATAAAATTTATTTTATTTTTCTATGGATTTGTTTTGAAGAGTAGCTACTTGTTTTTTTTCATAGTTTTTGGATTAAGGGAGCCTGATCACCTCTCTTTCTCTGTGATTTAATGTTTTATTGCAAGTACACACGTTTTTTTGCGGGTCTTAGGAGAATAAAGAAGGTCAATTTATGGACGAGCGATTCTTGAAAGAAATTTTAATGAAACAAGGGCATTTCATCCAATTAATTACCTAACAGATTCATAACAAAAAAAAATGAAGAATTGATTCCCATTCGAAGATTCATGTCACTGCTGCCAAAACATTTTTCGAAGAGATCATTTCTTTTTCCATTGACAGATTGATATTCCCTTAGGAAATAACACATTGTTGTTGTAACTTAACTTATTTATTTATATACTATTTTTAAATAAAGTTTTGTTTATTTACTGATTTCTCTTATGTTTTTGTGTTTTAGGTGTTGATTCCATCAAACTGCAGTTTCCGCTCCATTAGTGATTGAAAAATGAGGACCCCACCATGCAAGTTTCAATTGCCGAAGGAAATCCTTCAGCAACTCCATTTCTGTAAAAACTTATCTCTTTTTAAACTCTAAATATGATTGCTTTTCTCTATTTTTATGTAAATACAGTTATCTTTTGGTATTTTTCTCTGTTTCTTTCCTTTCTTTTTACGATTGTCTTTCTGTTGTTTAAATTAGTAGGGATGATTGCTTGTCAGTGTTTTTCCTCTCCCTATTTTATTTTATTTTCCCTACAGGAAACAACTGTTGTTCCCTATAAGGAATAACATCTTTTTGTGTGTATTATATTCTACTATTCCCTATAAAGAACAACACTTTTTCGTGTGTATTTTCTTCTGCTGTTCCTTATAAGTAACAACACTTTTTCATGTGTATTTTCTTTTGTTGTTCCCTACAGGGAACAACTTTCTTTCCCTATAGGGAACAACACTTTTTCATGTGTATTTTCTTTCTGTTGTTCCGTGTAGGGTGTTAGACTCCTATAACAATAGGTGTCATGTTTTATGATTGACTTGATGGGCTATGTAATATGTTCATACCCTTTTCTTGTTGCAAAGGTTTTCCATATTTTCAAAAAATCAAAAAATTTAAAAAATATAAAGAGGGTATACCCTAAAGGAAAAATCAAAGGGTAAAAAGAATAAAATGGCCAAAAAAGTGAAAGAAGATGAACCCCACTAAAATAAAGGCCAAGGAAAGTGTGCAAGTCTAAATGCCACTACTTTTTTCTCTTATGTAATAAACAAAATTGTGTGCAACTTGTATTTTATGCCATAATTGATGAATAGTCAAACAGTTTAAGCTTGGCTAGTTCATATTTCAATTTTATGTTTTAGAGATAGAGAATAAAATCTGACCAAACTTTTTAATCTTGGCAGATAAGTAGATAGGTAGACTAAATAAAAAGAGCTCAACAGTTTAATCTGAGCCCTTGGATGTAATAAGGTTAGAATTAAATAAGATTTCCATATGTAAAAGAAAAAGTGTGATAAGGGTTTGCCAGTCTAAGTGCACCCTAATAAAGAAGAAAAAATGGTTGGATAAAGTAGGTAGGGTAGGTAGATGTTGTTGCAGAATTACATGTGATGGATGATGGCTTTAGATGTGTTAAATCTTTTACTTTCATCACAAGTGTGAAGGCAAACAATACACTAGAAGAATTGCAAGCAAGGAAAAGTCAGATTATTAACTTCCCCTTTCATTTTTCCCTAAAAATTTCACTAATTTCCCCTAAGGACTAAGGTATTTGAAAATTAGAGGGGCTCAAGGCATTTCCTTGACTTTTGGAGGGACCAGACCCTTGGCCCAATAATTGGAAAATCCTAAGTTCTTAAAATCATTTATCATAACATTCACTCACATCTAAAAATCTTTTCCTAAGTAGAATCCCATTTTACTTAGGAAAATTATTCAAACATTTCATAAAAACTCTATTCATAAAAGCATAAGTTAAATACATTACTTTGATGTTTTACACTTAGCGCTTTTGTTCAGTTCCATATTAATTTCTAACTTATTACTTAAATACCTATGTAAATTTTCCCTTTTTTTCCCATATTAATCTAAATAATTCCCATATAATATATATCCCACCCCGTTGGTTGAAAAATAACCATATATTTATTATTATTCATTAATTGGTTGAATTTCGAATTAATAAACAAAATCGATACTCCGCCATATAAAGGGATTAATTAACCCCCATGGTTAGTTAATAACCTAATCCACCAATCAAAATGTCCCCGATGTGATTATTTCATAATAAATTATGTTGGGCCCGCCAGTTAATTCCCTGTCATCTTCCTTTGCCGACGACCTTCAGATCAACTCCTCTCAGATCTACGAATATTACTCATATCACTAGCCATCCACATCTGAACGATAACGTGTGATGGCCAATTGGTTTTCTAGATCGTATAGCGCCATGCATCGTTCATCGTATGGAATCGTTCGCCCTCCACTGAAAACTGCCCTCCCTCAAAAGCGGTGTGATGGAAATTGCTTACTGCCTCCCCTGACGAAGCCTCTGTACTTGCTGATTTCATCCATTAAAAACCTGCCAACCTTTGATTTTGTAAATAAAACAAATGTCATTTTCACTATCTCATGCAACGATTTTCGAAATCAACTGTCGAACTTTGCCAACTGCTACTTTGCTAAACAAGATTGCATTCGAGTGTCCAGAATTCATCCAACATTACCAGCACCTGTTTTCATCACCTTTTATTTCCTGGAAAATAGGTATTTACCTAAATTCCCATTAAATTCTATAGAAAACCTGTTTTTGGTTTAAATTCTACACGAGAAAATTGAAACAAAGTTCAGAACAGTTCCCAAAACTACATTTGCATTCCCGAAACTGTGATTGTGCTCGTTTTTCATAAAAAAACCCGAATTCATTTCTGAATCGACAAGAACCATAAATGGAAATTCCCGTGGCTTTGAATGTCACACCCCTAAATGCTCCTCACATAGATTTAGACTATCTTCCTCTAGTAGATATGGATTTCCAAATTAAAAACCTTGTTCTCAGTGAAAATCCTCTTCGAACTTTTTGCCGCTGCAAAGAACCAGAATATCAGAAGCTAAATGGTGGAAAGAAATGTTTGAACTTTTGTAAAATTATCCTTACATGAATTTCTGATTATGTACTATAGTAATTCATGATAAAGGAGGATAAAAGAATAAACAGAGGTTAGAGAGCTTAACAGTTAAAGAGTATCAGTGGTTAAAGTGTATCAGGTAAAAATCAGAGTGAAAGTTAAAATGAAGTTACAGAGCAGTCAAAGGTAAAAATTAAAAGTAAAAACAGAAGCATTAAAATGGTAAAAATAAATGAGAATACTTTCACCAATATTGAATTTTATCTAAAGTGAAAATAAAACAGTCAAAAGAACAAAAAAATGAAAAGATGAAAAACACAACAAGAACGAACATTTTTGCAGAAATTGCATGTTTTTGTCATTATTTTGCAGAAACTATTGTGATCAATCCAAGATGATTTTTTCCAAAATGAAGGTGTTTTATGTTATTAAGAGGACCATCTACAAAAACCTCTCTCACGTTTCTAACAGCTATTATGGTTTTGGAAATATTAAACAATCTTGGAAAGCACTTTTTGCAGAAAATTCCAGTTAAGTCATAATTTTGCAGAGAACATTGTGGCCAATCTGAAATACATCATACAAAAATGAAGGAATTTTTTTTCCTAAGAGACCCGTCTACAAAAACCTATCTCACTTTTTTCATAGTGATTTCAGAATGAGAGATACATGCACATCTTTACAGGCTAATTTTCAGACTCTGTAAAACTATGTTTTACACATATTTTTACAGAGCCTATTGTGCAGAGCTGGAGAGGAATTTTAGGAAACTAAAAGAGGTTTATCTCACCAAAATATTGCTCCACAATAACGTCTTTCATGTTTTACATATATATTATGGATTGAGAAATAAAAATATATCATTGGACCCCAAGTTTGCAGAATTGTTGGAGCAGAATGCACAAAGAAAGGAAGCAGTTAGTGACTTGGATGCCTCATCATCAACTAAGAGTTGGATCAAATTCGAATTATCCTCTTTGTCATCACCTATATAAAAAATAGTGCCAAATATATGCATTATTTTGAGTGTCCTTTACTTAAGTTTTATTTATGTAAAATAGTTGGAGATATTTGTGAACTAATATTGATATTTTTTCAAGATATTTTAGTTTAGAATTTCTATAAATACTTCACTTTTGGAAGTATTTTGGGTGGATTTTTTAGAATTTTCTGTAACATTGACTATTTGGAATAAAGTACTGTTGGAGAAATTTTGTGAAGCTAGCTGGATGTGGAGTTGATGCAAAAGACCTTTTACAGGATTCATGTGTCAGACTACGGATCAATAAGTCATCTATCTCTTATGTGTTGAAGTCTTTATATTTGTTTACTATACCATCTGTGTTTCATTTCTGAATGATTAATGAACAGGAATAAATCAGAAAGTGCTTAAGTGTAATCTGATTTTAATCGTTATTGTTCTAAATGTTTTCTTCTAAACTTGTTTTAAACAATGAATTCTTAATTGCTCCTGTTTTACTAGTTTAAACATTTTGATTATTCAAGAAAGAATACTTAATTTCTCTTTGTTAATAATCACTCAATTTTCCCTCTTATAAATGTGTTGAAAGATTCTTAATTGCCTTTCATCCATTTTATTCTGTTCCATTCACTTTAAGATTTATAATTGTTCTCTGTTTGATTATCTTGCCCTGTGAAACCATCTTTGGCTAAGAGATGTAATCCAGTTAAGTTATCCTTTTTTACTCCATTAGCCCAATGGAATAAAATACTCAATCTTTCCCTTAGCTATTGAATTCCACCACCTAAATTCAAAAAAAAACCCTTGGACTTTATAACTAGCCTAATATCTTCTAAAACAAAGCTAAATTATACAGAGAGAGCCCTCTCTGGGTACGGATTGGCAAGATTCTGTACCTAAAAGATTGGTTTGTGGTTACCTCAGACCCCTTTCCTCTTTTCTACAGCTTCAAGGAAAGTCCGAGTGATAACACAGGGAACAATTGTTGTTCCCTATAGGGAACATCACTTTTTAGTGTGGATTTTCTTTTGTTGTTCCCTATAGGGGACAACACTTTTTCTTGTGTGTTTTCTTTTACTGTTCCCTACAGAAAACAATTGTTGTTCCTTCAAAGGAACAATATTTTGTGAGTATTTTTTAGAACAACAATTTATTCCCCTTGTACGATCATTCCTAGCCATCCCAGCCCATTTCACTGATTCCCTTGCATGCCATAAATTAAAATACTTTTATGAAGACAAAAATTATGGATTCTATTGAGGTACGTGAATACCCTTAACATTATGATATTTAACATGAAAACTTCTGGATTAGAGATTCTTTTTGAGAAAAGGGACACAATTATTTATATACTACTTTATTGCATTATTTTATGTTGTACATGATACTGATTGATCATCTGAATACCATGGTGGTTCTACCCTTCCTGGTTATAATATTCTGTGTCTATAATAAATGAGATTATGGGTATATTTTTTTTTTTTTCTATTGACATGTTCAACTTCTTCCACCATCCCTACTCTTAAGGAGTATTGAGCCTCCCTCATTTTATTATAAAATTG
Source organism: Pinus albicaulis (assembly GCA_034641835.2). Taxonomy (NCBI): domain Eukaryota; kingdom Viridiplantae; phylum Streptophyta; class Pinopsida; order Pinales; family Pinaceae; genus Pinus; species Pinus albicaulis. The sequence continues at coordinate 720,670,438 of CM076584.1, read as the reverse complement.
TGTAATCACAGAAAAAGTTTGTTTGCAGATGGAGGATAGGGGGTGTCATTATGAGCCAACCTACCATGTTCAAAAGGCTGTAACAAAGTGACATTCCCATTATGGCCACCACACCAGGGTTATGATCCATTGGATAACCAAAATATCCTTGGAACAGGAGGTCTCATCATGAGCCAGCCTGATCACTTTTGCTACATCCGAGTGAATGGCAGTGTGGTTATCTGGTTACGACGCCAGCACACTGATCTCTTCTGTAGAACAACACTCGCACTCTCCATTTATAAATTGAGGATCTTGGCTCATACAGGTTAAAAAGAAACCTTGCTGAGGCTATGGACGCTTGCTAGCAGCAAAGGCTCTGATTATGGTATTGAAGTTATATCGTATCATCAATTATTACTATAATACCCTTTTCTTATTATTTTTTTATCGGAGAAGTTATTTCCTTAATTTTTCCCTGTTTTGAACCTTTACGCATGAGAAATTGTTTTCCGATTAATCGCATCATTTTCGGCTATAATACTATCATAAAAGCATCTTTTTGGCATATTGGTTTCATTTCCTTTTTCACATAACTTATCATCAATCCAAAGTGTCCTATCTCTTATTCATAACTATCTTTACACACTCCACTATCATTATAACCATATCTCCTGTCGTCCTATCATTGATATGTGTAATCTTCTTCATTTACTGTCGTATTGATCATTCCCTTGCCTTGCCATTAGCACAACACCATTCATATGCTTTATGGTAATAGAATCCCTTTTCCAATTGGAGGGGGAAATGTATGAAATATGGGATAACATGTGATATAATTATTGAAATCTAGCATAACTTGATGATTTGACAAAATACTAGTACTGCATTTATACAAAAGTTTTTCTGATTAAAATTTTTGCATGCATCTTATCTATTGCTATTCAAAACTAAAACTGTGGATTGAAGAAATTTTCATGCAAAATAGTGACTTGGTATAGAAGAAAAACAAGTATGGGGGAAATTCTGTTTGCATCAAGGCCACACTATTGCCCCTAAAAACAGAGGCTCGCGAAACTCTCGAATGTGCACAATTGTTCAGACATGATGTGCTTGCATGGATTCCACATTTGGCATCACTTTCAGTATCTTATTAGCCTACATCAGCTTCAAAAAATTCCAGTCCATACATGTCATTCCACATTTTTTTTTGCAGGTAAAACTTGAGGTAAAATAGCATACTTTTCTGATTTATTATGAATTTAGGATAATTTCATGCAAAATCGATTAATCATTATTTATCATCATTCATTCCACATCTTTACCACTTCCCATTCTTCAAAGACAAAATATTTCAGTTTGGGGGAGTGTTCCTTTTATTTATTTATTTATTACGACCGTCTTATTCATTCTCAACACCTCCCTTCCTCCATGTTTTTTTACACCAAGCATAGATTTCAACAGATTGTAGCAACCACCTCTATTCATTTTTAGCATTGCATGAGGACATGCTAATTCTTTAGTTTGTGGGAGGCATTGCTACACATGATGGATGTTTTTTTTCTTTCTCATTTATGGCATACAATTCCATTTTTATACAGTGAAGAAATTGATTTACATATATCTTTAAAATACGAACTGAATTCTTGTGATTTCTTGATAAAAAAGAGGTATCATTAAAATACACAAACCCAGATAATTTCATGCTAAATTAGTTCATAAATATTCGAAAATCCTGCACTATCACCTACGACCATTTTTTTTATATCTCATGATCCGTGCATCAAAACAATATGATTTTTGGATCATAGAAGCATTAATATGGTAGAAATATAGTTTTTGAAAAAATGGTTAATGAAGTTTGCTATTACTTATATCATATTTTGTTGCAACTTCATATACATATAGTCAAACGTCAAATGTAAAAAAATTTACGCCTTCATCAAGATTGCTAAAATTGAATATTAATTATTTGAGAAAGAATTCATTTGTTCCATCCATTTCATGAGTTGGGATGAACAATTTTTGTATTATTACTTGTTTAATAATGAGGCTTTGGGTTGCATGAGGACATGCAATATATTTAGTTTGGGGGTATGTTGGGCTACTAGTTTGTCATTATTATTATCACTTTTTAACTCATATTTCATCCATTTCTACCATTCTTTATCACGTCATTTATCATGGTTTATCATATAATTCCATTTTATAATTATTTATGCTGTTACGGATAAATATTATTTCTTCTCTTTTTTTTTTTAAATAAATTTATGATTATTATGCATGATTTTACCAATGATGGTTTATTGATAAATTTGTTGTAACATCACTCACCATTTTAGCCTCCAATATATTTTCCAGATTGCAGATTTGATCTCTATCTCATCATTAAATATTCCAACTCAGGAATTCGTTGGAATAAGAAGTGACAATTTTTCATTGGACGTTGTGGGAAAATGGAGAAGAATATGGAAAATCTGAAACATGGTTTTTGTCTAGAATGGACCGAATTAACTTCAGGAGAGATATTTTTCAAAATTCGGTCCGTATTAAGAGAAAAAAAATGTTCTTTGAAGACGATTCTCCGAGATTAGTTGTTGCAGCCATTTTCCAAATTATCTTAGTTGCAATACCAAATTCGACTTGTTCTTGTTGAATGCTTGATGGAAAGATATTTTAGATATGATCTTGCTGATCAATTGGTTGTGAAAAATCCAATTTTGTTATGGGAATCATTTTGTAATCATCTCTGTTGTAAGTTCTCTTTGCTCTATCTGTATTTAAATGAAAAATAGAGATCAAAGAGCAGAGAATTATGAAAGGGAATATAGATTTATTTATGAGAATAATTATGGACAGAACATGGTTCTGAAAATACAAAATTATATTTTAATGCTACTCAAGTTCGATGATTAATATCTAATTGAAGTTGTTTTTCTCTCCCATTATCTGAAGTAACTTAGTAGTGCTCGCTGGAGGCTAACGGCCCAGCCTCTAGTGGAGTTAACTTCTTCTTTGTATTATGCTTCTGATGTTTTGAGCGTTTAATTGGTTTGATAATTTTTTGTTTCTGTAAATCTATTTTATTTAGCTGTTTATTATTTCCTGTTATTGAGATAATATATATTCCTCTTATAATTTGTATTGCTATCATTTGATCATAGCGTCAGTTATCTAGATAGCGCATTGCATTGATTTAATCATCTATAAGTTTTTGGTTATTGCTATTGAACTCTCAGATTGATATCATTTCCATTTGGATTACTTTGTAGAGATTGAGTATGATTTGGATTCAATCAGTTAAGAAGAGATGAATTATTACTACTATGCTCTCGGTTGATGCTATTATTAATTAAAATTGATTGTGTGAGATTTAATTATGATTTTAGTAGAGGTTTGAGTCTTGAATCTTAGATATATTATTTTCTTTAAAAAGTTACAACTTCATATTTATGATTGCATCTGTTTAGTCTTGTACTAAATTTAATATATTATCTCACATCATTACTCTTTGGATTTATAGCTTGCACAAATTTTGGACACTCTTGAAACAAAAAGACTTACCCAGGTTGATAATTAATGTGAGGTGATTAGGAGTTTTAAAATACACCTTTTTGCACCCAACACAAGGGTTCCAAGTCGGTGGTACCCTTCAAACACTTCCCTTGAAGTTCCAAGGGTGCCAAAATGCTTTCCCTTCAAACATCTAGTGAATAGAAAGCTTACCGATGTTCAAGGATTTTCAGGATGCATTTCCTGATGAAATTACTCAACTCCCCCCTCTAATAGACACTGAATTTTCTATTGAGATTGTACCAGGGGCCACACCAGTTTCCTGAGCACCTTATAGACTGAGAACTCCTAAACTGTTATAATTGAAACTTTAGTTATATGAATTGTTAAAAAAAAGGTATGTTAGACCAAGTGTGCCTCCGTGGGGAGCGTCAGTTTTGTTTTTCAAGATGTATGGAACCTTCTAGATGCGCATAGATTACAGACATTTAAACAAGTTAACCATAAAGAACTAGTATCCTCTTCCATGAATAGATGATCTATTGTATCCATTAATGTGGGCAGCCATATTTTCAAAATCTGACTTGAAAACTAGTTACCATGAGCACCCTATTAAAGATTAATATATTTATAAGACAACTTTCTGAACTCGATATAGGAATTATGAGTTTTTAGTTTTAACCTTTCGACTCACAAACACCCCTAATACTTTCATGTGCCTCATGAATAATGTCCTACGCAAAAATCTCGATAAGTTTGTGTTAATATTCATAGATGATATTTTGGTCTACTCCAAAAACAAATAGGAACACCAGGAACATCCTAAAATAGTACTGCAAAAACTTAGAGAACAGTAATTGTATGCAAATAAAAGCAACTGTGAGTTTTACAAACCCAAGATTCAGTATCCGGGACATGTTATATCCAAGGAAGGATTGGTGATAGATCCAAAAAAGGTACAAGAAATCTTAAATTGGCCAGTGCCTAGTGATGTACCAGTAATATGATCATTTATGGGTATTGCCAGATATTACTGCAGATTTGTGGAAGGATTTTTTGCATTGGCTTACCCTATCAAATCCTTACATAAAAAGGGTGTGACATTTGAATGGACAACCAAGTGTCAAGAGAGTTTTGAACGACTGAAACATAAACGAACTACTTCACCTACCCTAAAAATCGTGGATCCAACTAAAGAGTTTGTTGTGTGTAGTGATGCTTATATAGAAGGTTTGGGAGGATTATTGCTGCAATATAATCTAGTAATAGCCTATGAGTCGTGAAAATTGAATAATCATGATCAAAATTATGCAGTGTATGACATTGAAGTTGTTGTTGTAATACATGCACTGAAAATGTGGTGATACTAATGTTGGTCAACATGCCAACATGGCGGTAAAATTTTCTTTGTGAATTTGATATGGAAATCAAACACATAAAATGAAAGGAAAACCAAATTGTAGATGCCTTAAGTAGAAATTCTCATCAATTTTTGTCATATATAGGGAGTAGTGTAAAATTCTATGTAAAAAGACAAATTCAAGAATTGTTATCACAAGATCCTTAATATGTGAAATTGTAGGAAAAATTACAACAGGATGAAATTTTAGGATACATTATGAATCTGAAAGGATTGATCAATTACAAGAAAAGTTTGTATATTAGAAATGTATCTACCTTAGAACATGAAATATTAAATGAATACCATAAGGGACCTTATTTAGGTCATCTAGGTTATCAAAATATGGTGACAGCCTTGTGAAAAAACATTTTTTGGCCACGCATGAAGAAGGAGGTAGCCAAGTCTAAAAAGAGTTTTCAACAGCTAAAACAAAAATTAACTACTGCACCTATCCTAAGAATTTTTTATCCAACTAAAGACTTTATTGTGTGTACTAATTCTCTTATAGAAGGTATGGAAGGAGTATTGCAGCAAGATAATCGAATAATAGCCTATGAGTCCTGAAAATTGAATAAGCATGAGAAACATTATGTAGTGTATGAATTGGAAGTGATTGTTGTAATACATGAACTAAAAATGTCATTACACTATTTTTTGGGTAAGAATTTTTTTTTGATGACTGATCATATCAATCTAAAATATTTCTTTAGCCAACCAGATTTAAATGCAAGGCAAACAAGATGGTTAATTTTCCTTTGTGAATTTGATATGGAAATCAAACACATAAAATGAAAGGAAAACCAAATTGTAGATGCCTTAAGTAGACATTCTCATCAATTCTTATCATATATAGGTAGCAGTGGAAAATTTTATGTAGAAAAACAAATTCAAGAAGTGTTATCACAAGATCCTTAATATGTGAAATTTTAGGAAAAGTTACAACATGGAAAAATTTTAGTATACACTATGAATCCAAAATGATTGATAAGTTATAAGAAGAGGTTGTATATTCTAAATGTATCTACCTTAAGACATGAAATATTAATTGAATACCATAAGGGACCTTATTCAAGTCATCGAGGTTATCAAAAGAAGGTGTCAGCCTTGCGAAAAAACGTTTTTTTGGCTGGGAAGGAAGAATGAGGTAGCCAAGTATCAAGAGAGTTTTGAATAGCTCAAACATAAATTAGCTACTACACCTATCCTAAAAATTTCTGATCCAACTAAATAGTTTGTAATGTGTACTTATGCTTGTATAGAAGGTATGGGAGGAGTATTTCTGCAAGATAATTGATTAATAACCCGAGTCCCGAAAATTGAATAAGCATGAGAAAAATTATGTGGTGTATGAGTTGGAAGTGGTTGTTGTAATACATGCACTAAAAATGTGGTGACATTGTTTGCTGGGTAAGAAATTTGTTCTTATGATTGATCGTATCAGTCTAAAATATTTCTTTAGCCAACCATAATTAAATGCAAGGCAAACACGATGGTTAGCTTTCCTTTGCGAATTTGATATGGAAATCAAACACATAAAAGGAAAGGAAAACCAAATTGTAGATGACTTAAGTAGACATTCTTATCAATTTTTTTCATATATAGGGAGCAGTGTAAAATTTTATGTAGAAAGACAAATTCGAGAAGTGTTATCACATGATCCTTAATATGTGAAATTGTAGGAAAAATTACAACAAGTTGAAATTTTATGATACACTATCAATCTGAAAGGATTGATCAGTTACAAGCATAGGTTGTATATTCCAAATGTATCAACCTTAAAACATGAAATATTATATGAAAACCATAAGGGACCTTATTCAGGTCATCCATGTTATCAAAATATGGTGACAACCTTGCAAAAAAACATGTTTTGGACAAGAATGAAGAAGGGGGTAGCGAAGTGTCAGGAAATTTTTGAATAGGTGCAGTAGAAATTAACTACTGCACCTATCCTAAAAATTGTTGATCCAACTAATGGGTTTTTTTTGTTCATTGATGTTGGTATAGAAGTTCTGGAAGGAGTATTGCTGTAAGATAATCCAGTAATAGCCTACGAGTCCCTGTAATATTCCAAAATAAGGAATGCAGCAATACAATGAAAATTTACAGGAAAATAACCAAGATCATCAAATACAAAGCATGAGGCCAATGTGGAGACCTTTCAATTGTATTTACAATACAAAAACATATGTAAAATATGGCCCATAAGATTCATAACACGAAATAAAACTTTCGAATAGAAGAAAATCCTCAAAAAGAGGTGATGCAACCATGTATTAAGACTGGAAAAAGCCTTACAACATTATTTTAATGAGCTGCAACAACTATAGATTACACTTTATATCTAGAGAGAATAAGTGCATGAAAAGTGAGATCTATAATAGATCCATACACTATATAGGCTCTTCTTCAAAATCCCCTTGAGGTTTTCAGCATCACACCATGTACAACTTGTAGTTCTGATTTTTAAGACTATAGATCTGCAAAAATATTCAGATCTGAAAGTGGATATGATATGATATGAAAAAGAGAATGATCCCCTCCAATGGATCTCCAAAGTGAAGGGTATATCCCCAACACTTGAAACCCAACTCTCCAAATGGTGTACCAAAACACCCTGCAACTGCACCTACAGGAATAACGTAGATCTGAAGTAAAACTACATTGTAGGGTTTAGAATGTGGTTGGCCACATGTGAACATCAGGAAATGAATATCAATACATCCAATACTCTCCTCCAAATGAAGTATAATTATTCTCCACTGAAAAGGAGTATTGAAATGGTATAGATCTGAAGAGATCTAGCCTCCACTTCCTACAGCTTGCAAAGATAGCCAAACCGTCAACAAGATCTGCATTGTCGTTGAAAGAAGAAGCTCGGCCTTCATCCAAATAGTGGAAAATACAATGCAAACTCTTCTAAGATGCCTGTAAAGGAAAGAGGTCGGATTCTCAATCAGGAACACCCAGTGCTAAACAACATTATTTATAAGCTAAATAGCAAGAGAATGATATATTTCTAAACAGACAATATATTCAGAAAATATCACATCATCAACATTCCTCTAATGCTGCCATCCTCTTCCCTTTATAAGTTAAGAGATTGCAAACTATAAACCACTTCCAATGATATCACTCCTTTCATAGAAGGCATCTCCATCTAAAACTGTGTTGTGCCTCATTGATGGCCACTCCTCCAAGAAAGCATTATAGATTTGGTCAAGGTTGACCCAGTCAATGTCCAACCCCTTTCACACCTCAGGGTGCTTGATTTAATAGCCAAGATTCAGCCTTTTTACATGTGGCATTGGTTTATTCATTATTTAGAATCATTATGGACCTCCTTTAAACTTTTATTATTTAAAGAAAGAAATAAGACAAAAATGAATATTCCAATCAGCTCATGACTAATTGGGAATATCACAGTCCTCCCCTCCCAAGTGTTTATTTTCCTCAAGCAACCGATAAGGTGAGTGCTACAACTATTCTCCTCCTCCATAGGTGACACTATCATGTGATAAGATTCCTCTATAAGCTATGTGTTCACCAATCCATCCCTCGATGAATTTCTCCTCCAAATTTCTCATGAGATGTAAATAACCCATCCCATAAGGAGATAATAGCTCAAATGAAACAAACATGGTTTTCCCAATTTCCTCCCTCAAACATGTAACATAATATACATGGAAAATATTTATCCCATAGGGAACATACATACCTCCCATCCTCCCTCCATACATTCCCATAAAATGTACAAGTACATCATCAATGTATGGGATCAGAACTACATACATACAACCATAAATTTGTGCATATGGAGTTGGGTCATAGTCCCACATGTGGAACCAGCGCAATGCATATCCTACCTGCATCATATTAATTTTTGTTAAATGGTTTCCCCACCACTTAATTTCTACCCATTTCATCTCACTACGGCAGAAAGTGTGAGATATATTTGGTGTCTTAGGAATGCACCCATCATGAGACAAGATCTCCCTTTCTCCTCCAAGGGAGCGGCCACATTCATAAATTTTTATGGCCCAAAGCTGGCCATGAAGTTTATAAGGTACAATACTCCTCCTCGGAGTTATGTCCTACATACACATGGTAAAATAATACATACAATCAGAAAATAAAACATGATTTACATGAGTATGTCCTTTACCAACAATCCTCCTTGTACAAATGGAGTGGTGCATAGATCTTTCTCCTCTCTCAAAAGAAGGAAGAGATGGATGAAATAATTCTTTTATAGAGTCATGTTGCTGTCCCAAATCTACATGGTTCATGCATTCTTGAAAATGCTGATGTCGTTTTCCTTCAAAGCCTTCCCAATCAAATCTCCTCATGATGATGTTGTAGATGTTCATGGAATATGTGTGGCTGAAACAGAATTCTTCATAGGCTTTCTGTAGAAAATTATCCTTGAGCTTCGAGGCTCTAGACAAGAAGATCCTACCATGATGATAGATGACTCCTTATTGGACTGAATAGCCCTCTTCATGAAGCTAATGATCAAGTATCATGCAAGTGTGAAGATCCTTGGAATAATCCACCGACATTTGGGATTTCCAATATGGATCTAAACTCCCCAACAATGACAACACTGATGATATATTAACTGAAATGTATGTCATGTGGATGCAATCCTCCTTGGCATCTCCCATTCCAAAGGTATGTGTTGGCAGGTCATCCCTTCCCTTCTTCTCCTGCCACAACGTAGAATCAGAAATGAGAGTGGGTAATGATGATGTTGGGAGAAGATCTCCCTCCTCCTTGAGCCTACCCAAGACTTCCATCATTGTATCGTTATTTTCCAATGCTCCCATCACTCCTAGATCTAAGTTTGGAGCATATTGTTGTGAGAAATATCCAACAAAATCTGAATCAGGTGGCCTCCCAGGTGGTTTTCCACTAGATAAAAGTGTCCCATGCAACAATCTCATTAGCATGATAGATGGGACTGTAAGGTCCTTGCTTCCACTATGCAAATCCATCTCTATTATTTGTGTGGAAGTGGTATCTAAGGGATATTTGTGCATTCCTTTGATCATTTAAGTTTCACCACTCTCCTTTTCCACCCATTCCATTTGCAAAGCCCCCCAATCAGTGGTGACTTTCCCCAATCTAATCAACCATTGAACACCCAAAATCAGATTGGTGCCAGGTATGTCAACCACAAAGAAGTGATCAAACAATGTATATTTCCCCATAGTGACTGATAAGGATGGCACATAATGACTGCATTTCATTTCCCTATCTCCTGGGATCAAAAAAGAGAATCTCTCAAAAGCATCAGTGGGTATTGCCATCCTTTGCACTAGTTGGGCACCAATGAAATTTTGGGTAGCCCCACTGTCAATCAAATCCTAAACCCTCTGATTCAATATGGAACCTTGAACTCTTAAGGTCAAGTACTTAGGTACTCCTCTCAAATATGCAAGGGCCCCTCCAATAGGAGAAAATTCTCAATTTCCATCTCCTGGTGGTGTTGGCTTTCCTCCTGTAGTTTCAGCGTTGTGACCTCTTCTTGGTTCATATTCTTCTTACTCCTCATCATATGAGAAGACCTCTATGTAATGTGCTTTTACAGAAACACATCTATGTCCAGGTGCCCGTGATTCTTGGCAAGTGAAGCAGAGCTTCCTTCTTCTTATATCTCTTTAGACTTCATCATCAAGAGGTTCCTTGTATGAGATTTTGTTATGCAGGTAAATCCTCTCTATGGATAGAGACAATCCCTTTAGCCCTAGAGTGGGTCTAAAAACAAAGAGAGATGCTAAATTGTTGCTTCCTAATTATTTAATGAACAAGGGAAACTGTAGATCAACCTATCTGGAATCCAATGTTGTCGTTGTTATTGTAGTAGTGGTGGCCTCTCACTCCTGTTTCGGAAAGTCACAATCTGTTCGCCATTACGCTTGGATACCTACACAAAGAAGGAAACAAGAACAACATAAAAGATGAAAAAAATACATTCATAACTATTAATGAGTCAAAGAGGGCTAAACATAATGTGTTAAACAAACATTATAACACAACAATGGAACCAAACATTAGTCATGTATATAAATGAATAGAAGGAAGAGTTACAACCAATGCTTTGACATCGCAGTATCCTACAGTGGGGTTCAGGCGAAGTGCATCTTAGATGTTCGTTATGGAATTCGGATGAGGTGAAGGCGTTGTCTCAAGCTCTCTAAGAAGTCATGGACTCAAGCTTCCTTGATGTAATTCCTTCTTATTCTATCTTCTCTAGTAATTCAGCTATTCAGCCATTCAGCTAGTTTATTGTAAGAGAGATAGTTTATTTTATAGAGGAAAAGGAGGAGATTAGGATCCCTACAAAGGTGGGAGGGAGACCTATCCTTTAGGAAGTTCCCATAAGAGGTGGAAACCATAAACCTAAAGGAGGTAGTCTATGTTTTATCAGTTCAACCACTCTTAATGACTCATCCTCGAGGTGGTTAGAGTAGAATATTTGCCTTGATTTTTAAAAAACATTCCATAAACAGCTTGGCGCGGGTGGCAAACTAGGACAAAGTGCCAGCTAGTGCAATCGTAGTGTTAATTTTCCTCTTTGGCATGAGGGCATAACCGATTATCCACACCAAGGCAAAAACAAGGGTTTTTGAGTCTCTTCTGAGGGAATTTTCAACAAGGGGGATGTTAATCTCATGTAAAGGGACACAATGATGGTGTTTGCAAGGCATGAAACTGATTATTGGTCACAAAAATGATCCTCCAATGGGCAATATGGGGATTTTAGGGAATGTGGAAAAATGCTATGTAACAAATGCCCCCTAAAGCATGAGGTCCAAGGGAGAGGGAGGGGCGAAACGCTTTATGAGAACGCGTTTGAACCAAACACCACTGTCGGAAAACCTGCATCTAAAAATACAACTGATGTCTATGATACATGAACATGTGACATGGGTGCAACCATCCATAATAGAGTATATATAAAAACTAAGATCTGAGGTACGGACACAACCATCCAGCAATAAGGATCAACAAATAGAATCTGGTATGGGTGCAACCATCCAATCAAAAGAGTCATGTAGTAAGTCATAACAATCCACCAAAATTCGCAACCTACACTTTATCAGACAAAATCAAGGGTCTTGCGCTCCATCTCGACTCGAGCAAGTACAATTTCAAGCATGTGAATATATGAGTTGAAGTCGAACATGAAAGAAAATTACCTGATTACCAGCCAATGATGAAAGCTATTAACAGGCACGAGAGAAACCACCAATAATGACAATGGCTCTCAAGGAACAACCAGTACAATCCACGGAATGTGAATAGTGATCTGGCATCGAACATTCGTAGAATCACTTGATCGAAGGCCAATGATGTGGACCTCACGTCAAATGCAAAAAACCTGCCATTAAGGCATGCAGGCTCCAAGGTACCAGAATAGAGTCTCTAGATAAAATTCCTGGATAATGAGTTGAAGTCTACAGGAAGCCACCTGATCGAAGGTGGGCCATAATGTTTCCCACATTATCGTTACGAGACAAAGGAACATGATAATAGTGAATCAGGACCAACACAGAATCAGAGGGAGGTTGAAATACTACAGAGGAAAACTTCTCTTAAACATATCAGCAGCAGGACACTGGACTTGGCAGTGTTTGACATCAAAGATTCTGAGGTCATGAAGACATGGAAAAGAGCAGATGAGAGGTCAAGAAAGATTACCCAAACCCATGGAGGAAAAAATGACGAAATGAGATGTCCCAAACTCAACATGAATGAAGACAAGTGCCATGTTCAAGAGCGACATACTGCCAACATAACTAAAACTTGGTTCCATTTTCCATCACCATTTCTAGCGAGTACCCCAATTTTTTTTTAAAACAACCCTCAAGGGGATAGCATATGCTTGTGCTGTAATTTTTTCCTTCGGACAAATCCATCCTAGTACATTTTATGAGCCCTGGGAAGGAGGAACACGAGTAACATCATGGTGATGAAATCCGATGTTATCAAGTTTTAACGAGTCTGACAACGGGAGAGCTCAACATCTTTTCATGTTTAGAGAGTTTGAAGAGAAGGCAGAAAAGAAAAATCCATCATCACCCTTTTCATAAATAGTCTCTCAGATCTGAAAAGGTAGAAAATAATATATGAAATAACCTCTTAATCGTGATAGGCTAAGGTATTCCTTTTTCATAAATAATTTATCCCAGCCTGAAAAAGTGGTAAACGTATACTGGGTAGATATCACTTCACATCCATTTAACGAGTTCGAAACGACAAGAGTCTCGGCAATCATTTCAGTTTTATAGATTCAGAAAAGAGATGAGAGATGACTCCACCTAGAGGAACGAGTGGTATAAAGGGTAGCAACTAGTTCCAGTGATGGTGGAACTACTCAGAACAAGTAAATGTTAAGAGGCTGGCTAATAAGACCACTAATAACATTGGTTCCTCAAGAATGGGTAAAACAATCAAGTGAAGCCGTATGATCAATCAAATAGGTGGTAACGATGGAATGAGAAAACCAAGGCTCATCTGGAAAAATAGGTTGATAAAATGGAAATCATGAGAGGTACAATGAGAATCATTTCATTTTAAAACAAGCTTGAAAACATGGGAAACTTTTCCTCGAATTGGTTTCATTTTTACACAAGCTTGAAATGGAAAAAAAACTATGCTTGAAATGTTTGCATGCCCCCAGCATGGTGACTCAATTCAAGGTACATGCCCCGCAAGATTTAGTGCATTCACCGGAGTAGACTACTAGTTACTGACACGTGGATGGAATGAAGGTTCAATTAGGAGACCAAGAGAAAGACTCAACTGGGATTTTACAAGATATAATCAAAGACTAGAATTGAACGGGAACGTGTTTCATTGTTTTGATGAGGTTGACACATTAAAATAACTATCCTCATGACATCTTGTTTCATTATTTTGGGAGCTTGACACAAGGAAACGAACTATGCTCGAACAACCTTGTTTCATTTTTTAACGAGCTTGACACAAGAAAAAGAACTATGCTTTGACAAGATTTTACCATGATGAATAAGAGGTCATGGATTCCAAGAGGTTCACATCTCATGGGAGAACAACATCTTCACAATTAGGACCCAATGCCCCCAGCACACGACGCACAATGGCACTTTCACTTAATGCGGGCATGAGACAGGTAGCCACATAATTAACCTACGACGGGGAAGATAAAACTGACAGATAAAGACTCGAAAGGGACGATGGTGGACCAAATGTAACGTCAGGACCAAATAATGAAGGTTGATCAATGGTCACGATCTGACCTTCATGTGGAAAAAAAATCACATGAAAGAGGGAAGATATAAGCACTCCCATGACATAAGTATAGTTGTGCCCCAGGAGTAAATTAAAATCCAAGGGGCTTGGAACAACCATCACGTCTATATAGAGATTTTTTCCTCCCAAAGTAAAAAACAACTTCGGAATGATCCCTAACGGCTGACTCGTTATTATGTTAAATGCCAACAGATTCTGTGTAACTGACACAATCGGTGGAGAACCAAAATATTTACAAGTAGTTGAAGACAAAAGACTAGCAGACGCAGTTTCATCTATAATGGGGCTAGGTATAACCACATGGGAGGCCTTTACCGTGATCTCAAAAGACAAATAAGAAGGAAGGTGGTGTCCTAAAATTGACTCCAATCGAAGGAAGTGACCAAACTAATTGGAGGGGTTACCATAGAAATGAGATGGTCATCCCCTGGTGTCATTGGAGCAAGAGGAGAATTATCCTAGACCTCCATCATGGGAGCAGGAGGAGCAGCTTCTTGAGTCATAGGGATGGGAGAATCTATCTCCAAGTCTGAGGAATCTAAAGAAACAAGAAGAACGTGAGGGGGATGAGATCCACTCTCAATGGAAAAGACCCGATGAACCAGAGGTAGGGTCAGATTGACAAATTTCCCAACCAATGGTTGGTTAGGAATGAATTCATGAATTTGAATTTCTGAGGGAATGGAATTGACCAAAGATGACTCTTGACTGATCATTGAAGCAACTAGCAGAGGAGTCAAAGAAAGCTTATGGTAACCAACCAGAAGGCAGGGTGCAGAAATAATAGAATTGTCCAGCACTCTCGTGGCTTCATCCATGTATGGAAAAAGATGAATGGGATTATGCCCTTCACACAACTTACAGGGATTCATGATCTTACCCTGTTTCTTACGAGTCTTATCAGTATTAGTCGAAGATGTGTCACCAATATGACTTGCAGAAGCCAAAGGAAATGGTGGACGGTCTTCGGACCATACTTCAAGCACCTTGGGAATGCCAGGGCAATCTTGAAGAAAATGGTCACCTTTGCACACATGCAAGGGAATTTGAATTTTCGTGGAAGGTTGGATGGTTTATCGATGGAAAGTCTCTCAGTAGCAATAGATTTGGCATTAGCCTCTCGCTTATCTGACTTCTTCTTCTTTGTCTTCTTCTTCTTCTTCTTAGCCACCTGGTTACTGGAATCCAGAATTTTGCTAGGCGAACTAGAAGAGGAGGACGAAGAATTAGGAAAATAAGGGGAGAGGTCCACCTTAGAAGCAACATGATGTTGTTCTAGTCGAGGATATGGTTGTATAGAGGACAAAATACTCGAGACCACAGAGGTCAAGAAAAACTAGTCAGGAAAACTAACAGTTAACCCAGGAAGGGATAATGTTGCCATATAAGGAGCACCAACATTGCCAAAAGAAGGAAAAGGACCAGGAGTCCCTTCGGAGGGGGTTCCTTGGTTAGTAAACTTGAGAAAATTTTCCATTGGAAACAACCCTAAATAAAACAATAAGGAATATGACTTTAACCATGAATATTTCATGGGAAAGTAATATTTTAGGACACTGAAACAAAGCTTTGTCGTTTCATATTTTAAGAGTCAAGAAATAGGAAAAAGGTGATTATATCACTTTCAAGTTGAAATGAGCATAAAAGGACAAGTGCTCGATGATATCTTCTCTTTTTAAAGAGTCACGAAAATATAGAAATGACTACTTGGGTAATCTAAGTAAGATGGTGTACCAAGTTTTTGTGAACTACCATATACATGTTGGTGATCAAATGAAAGAGAAATGACCAAGGGCATTCCGCATGTGCAAGTATTCTCCCCAAATTTTGTATTCGGTGTATCACGGTTATAGGGCGACAGACTCGGCTTTCTATGGATTAAAGGATTGCAATCTAGAGGGGTCTCCCTTTATATACTAGACGGTATAGGGAGCGCAAGTCCATACTAGCACTGTCTAAAGCCAGATGGCGAACGATATCTACTAGGTTTTAAGATGCCAGAACACATCTCTAGCCTAGACCACTAAAAATGCTTCGTTAGGTTTCAATTATTCCTTAGGTTAATTAAATAAATTTTAAAGTTGATCTTGGATTACGTTTCAGTTTTAAGGTCCTATCGATGTCGAATCTCAAAAATCCCTAAATGCAAGC
This sequence comes from Pinus albicaulis, assembly GCA_034641835.2. NCBI lineage: Eukaryota > Viridiplantae > Streptophyta > Pinopsida > Pinales > Pinaceae > Pinus > Pinus albicaulis. The sequence continues at coordinate 720,654,093 of CM076584.1, read as the reverse complement.
TATGAAAATGAACATCATTTCTGATTCAATGAATGCTAGTTATGAGAAGGATAGATATCTTTCAAACAAAAATGAAACAATGAGATTATGCAAATAAATCCACTAATGCATCTAACACAATACAAAAATGAAACTCTATCCTAGATAATCAGATGCTAGTTATGCAAATGAGTATTTCCCTTTCAATGTAAGAAAGAATGCAAAATATGTTTAACTTTTTTTTTCAATGAAAAGAAGTACATGATGCACTAATTACATAAAAAATGAAAACAAAAACTAGCTTAAGTGTTGCGTAGGAATCGAAATTGAATGAATCAATAGATCACATAAAAAACACAAGAAATCACTCAAACTAATGTCGCAATCTTCCAAAACAAGAGACAATTTTCAAAATGATCCAAAACAAGAAACATAATCTATGCTTGGAGCAAAAGGGTGAAGAACCAATTGATAAAATGAAATGACTCTGCAACAAAGGCAATCACTCAAAATATCAAGAAAACTAAATGCAATCAAGCCACAAACAGGACTGAGAACAATCAAACCGACTCGATTTTCGAATAGAAGGCTTAGTGCACAAGGACACCTAGAAAGCCTAAGGCCTCAATTGACACTGATAAGAATATGAAAAAACAACTAAGAAAATAAATTTGACAGTAATTAAAACAATCACAAAGGCATAATTATGCATAAAAAATAACTCAGAGGTAAGCACAATTGACCAAAATACTCATCAAGGAGGTCAAACCAATTCCTACAGGGGTTGGCACGACTATAAGGCTATAATATGTGCCATACAAGGGTTGGAGCAACTGCAGAAAGAGCAACTTGTGCCAATTGGTGCGACTGTTGAGAGAAAAACCATGCTAAGCCAGGTAACTATGGAAAAAAGAGGAAAAACCAAAACCTAATGAGAAGAGGTCAATATTGACACTCTGGAGCTGAACAGAGGATGACAACTAAATAAGAAAATCATAAAATATAGATAACTAAAGCAATAATTGAAACTGATCCAAAAAACATGAAACGAAAAACTCGCACTAATCCGCAGTGGAGTCACTAATTTTTTATGTAGGTAAATCCTCTCTGTGGACAGAGATGATCCCTCTAGCCCTAGAGTGGGTCTAGAAACAAAGGGACACATTAAAGTGTTTTCTTCCAAATTATTGAATGAACAAGGGAAATGGTAGATCACCCTACCTAGAATCCAATGATGTCATTGTTTTTGTAGTAGTGGTGGCCTCTCGCTCCTGTTTCGGCAAGTCACAATCTATTCGCCATTAGGCTTGGATACCTGCACAAAGAACAAGGAAAAAAGAAAAGCATACAAGATGACAAAATTCCATTCATAAATATGAACCATTAAAATAGGGCTAAACATATTGTGTTAAAGAAACATTATAACACAACAGTGGAACCAAACAATTGTCATGTATATAAATGAATAGAAGGAAGAGTTACAACCGATGCTTTGACATTGCAGTCTCCTCTAGCAAGGTTTAGGCGAAGTGCGTCTCAGATTCTTGTCAGGGAATTCAGATAGGGTGAAGGCATGAACTCAAGCTTTCTCAGAAGTCATGGAATCAAGCTTCCTTAATGTAATTCCTTCTTATTCTATCCTCTCTAGTCATTCAGCTATTCAGCCATTCAGCTAGTTTTTTCTAAGAGAGATAGTTTCTTTTATAGAGGAATAGGAGGAGGTTAGGATCTCTACAAAGGTGGGAGGGAGGCCTATCCTTTAGGGAATTCCTATAAGATGTGGAAACCATAAAAATAAAGGAGGAAATCCGTGGTTTATCAGTTCAACCGCTCCTAATGACTCATCCTCGAGGTGGTTAGAATGAAATCTTCGCCTCTTTCTAGAAAACAAAATCCATAAACAGCTAGGCACGGGTGACAAGCTAGGACAGAGTGTCGGATGGCACGCGCCCAATGTTAATTTCACACTTTGGCATGAGGACATAACTGATTACCCATGCTAAGGAAAAAACAAGGGTTTTTGAGTCTCTGCTTAGGGAATTGTCAATGAGAGGAATGTTAATCTCATGTAAAGGGAAAAAATGATGGTGTCTTCAAGGCATGACCCTGCTTATTGGTCACAGAAATTACCCTCCAATGGGTGAGATGGGGATTGCAGGGACAATGACAAAATGTTGTGTAACAGCTCTCCCTGGAAGTAGGATGTTTTCCTTCCTTTCCCTTTGAAGGAAAATAGGGCGTATGCTGAAAAGTTGTCTTTGCTTTTGGCAAGGCATCTTGAAGGTATCTATCCCTTTCAATAGCATCATGTAGGGTAGTGGGCTTGGTATATTTAACCAACCCATGAAGAGGTTTATCTAAACCATCAATTAACATGTACACCCTTCTTGCTGCAGACAAATCAAGAACCATAATAGATAATCTTAAAAATTTAGAAATGTAAGTTTCTCTATTACTTGATTGCTTCAACTTTGCAAGGCTCATGAATGGTGCCTCTGGATCTCTTCTATCAAATCTTTCCACCAGCCTTCTAGTGAAATCTGAATAAGAAGTCACATTGGTATGACCCAATATAGACAAGCCATGGAACCACCAATCATGTGCTTCACCTTCAAGGTGTAGCACTGCAATCTTGATAGCCTCCATCTCTGGAACCTTGTTCAACTGAAAGAATATGTCATGTTTTTCTACCCAAGATTTGGAAAAACACTTGGATCACCCATAAAAATTGGGTAAAAAGAATCTGCCCATAGTGTGGTGTTGATCATGATTCTGAATGAATCCACCACCTATATGATGATGCCTTGGTCTTCTATTGTCCTTGATGTGATAAAAATCTTGAAAAATAAAGTGATCTTTGAATATATGATATTGAGACTCATATTCTTTAAAATAGTCTTCAAGGGATTCATGCTCTTGAAACGCTTCATTTCCCACAGCCAAAAATATAGGCATGGTAAAGCGTTGGGAAACTTGTGGCTAATGCACTGGTTGATCATTCAAGTGATGAGACATGGTAGAGAATTCTCCAAGATAGAATCCTTTAGGGGATTGTTTTATTCTATCAATTCTCATCTCTTTGATATCTCTAGCAAGATCTTGCATGGCTCTAAGAAGGATCTTAGGAAAATCCTTTTCTTCATCTTCACCTCCAGATAAAGTGGTTTTACCCTTGCCTTCATTATCATTTTTGTAATCAAATTTCTTCTATCTTCTCTTTAGATACCTCTTCTTTCTGTTAGTAAGAGGCTCTTCTTCTTCATAATACATATTGGCTTCTTAGAAAGCACACGCTGTGCCAAGATGATGCTTTGATACCACTGTAATATTCCAAAATGGGGAATCCAACAATATAATGCAGATTTGCAAGAAAATAATGCATATCATCAGAGATAAAGTAGGAGGCAAATATGGACACCTTTCAAATGTATTTACAATAGCAAAATAGATGTAAAAGATGGCCCATGAGATGCACAACAAAAAACACAAGTCTCCAATAGAAGAAAATCCTCAAAAAGAGGTGCTGCAACCATGTATTAAGACTGGAAATATCCTTACAACGTTATTTTAATGAGCTGCAACAACTGTGTATTACACTTAAGATATAGAGAAAATAAGTTCATGAAAAGTCATATCTATAACAGATCCATACACTATATAGCCTCTTCTTCAAAATCCCCTTGGGGTTTTTAGCATTACACCATGTACAAATTGTAGATTTGAGTTTTAAGACTGTAGAACTGAAGAAATATTCAGATCTAGAACATGATCTGATCTGATATGAACAAGAGAAATATCCCCTCAAATGGATCTCCAAAGTGAAGGGAAGATCCCCAACACTTGAAAACCAACTCTCCAGATGTTGTGCCAAAACACCTTACAATTGCACCTATAGGAATAACATAGATCTGGAAGTAAATCTATGCTATATGGTGTAGAATGTGGTTGGCCACATGCCAATATTAGGAAATGAAGCTAAATACATCCAATACTCTCCTCCCAATGAAGTAGAAGTCTTGTCCATTGAACAACATTAATTCTCAGCTAAAGAACAAGAGAATGAAATATGTCTAAACATAAAATATATTCAGAAAATATCATATCATCAACAAACCTATAATGCTACCATCCTCTTCCTTTTATAAGTTAAGAGCTTGCAAACCCTAAACCACTTCCAATGAGATCACTCCTTTCAAGCAAGGAATCTCCATATAAAACTACGTTGTGCCTCATTTTTGGCCACTTCTCCAAGACAACGTTGTAAATTTGATCAAGGTTGACCTAGTCAAAATGTCCAGCCCCTTTCACACCTAAGGGTGCTTGATTTACAAGCCAAGATTCAACCTTTTTACATGTGGCATTGATTTATTCATTGTTTAGGAGTATTATGGACATCCTTTACAGTTTTATTCTTTAAACAAAGAAATAAGACAAAAATTAATATTCCAAACATCTCATGACTAATTGGGAATATTACAGTCCCAATAATTGAATAAGCATTAGGAAAATTAGGTAGTGTATTACTTGGAAGTGGTTGTTGTAATACATGCACTAAAAATATGGCAACACTGTTTTTTGGTTAATAAATTTGTGTTGATGACTGATCATATTAGTCTAAAATATTTATTTAGCCAACCATATTTAAACTCAAGGAAAACAACATGGTTAGATTTCCTTTGCAAATTTGATATGGAAATCAAGCAAATAAAACGAAAGGAAAACTGAATTGTAAATGCCTTAAGTAGACATTCTCATTAAGTTTTTTCATATATAGGGAGTATTGTAAAATTTGATTTAGAAAGACAAATTTAAGAAGTGTTATGACAAGATCCTTAATATGAGAAATTGTAGGAAAAATTACAAGTTGAAATTTTAGGATACACTATGAATCCAAAAGGTTTGATCAGTTACAAGGAGAGGTTGTATATTCCAAATGTATCTACCTTAAAACATGAAATCTTAGATGAATACCATAAGACACCTTATTCATGTCATCTATGCTATCAAAATATGGTGATAGCCTTACGAAAAAACATTTTTTGGCCAGCAATGAAGAAGGAGGTAGTTGATTACTTGGAAAGGTGTTTGGAATGCCAACAAGTTAAAGTGGAACATCAACACCATGTCAGTTTACTAAATCCTCTTCCTATACCAGAATGGAAATGGGATGTACTATCATTGGAATTTATAACAAGACCTCCATGTACCAAGTATGAGCATGATTAAATTATGGTAGTAGTGGACACATTAGCCAAAGAAGCACATTTTCTACTTGTACAATCCACTTTTGGGACAGCTCAAGTGGCCAACAATTTCATGAAATAAATCCTTAAAATCCATGAAATACCAAATATTATTATCTCCAATAGGGATGCAAATTTTACCTCTCCGTTTTGGAAAACAGTATTGGAGGAAATGGGACAAAGATGAACTTTAGTACATCTTACCATCCTCAAACAAATTGGCAGACAGAAAGGACAAATAATATATTGGAGGCTTTGGAGAAAGTGGGTCCAGTAGCTTACAAATTAGCTCTACCTAATCATGTTAAAGTTCATAATGTTTTTCATGTTTCATTGTTTAAGAAATGTGTACATGACCCTTCTCACGTGGTTGACTAGACATTGATACATGTTGAAACAGAAGGGGACTTTCTTCCACAACCTATTTGTATTTTGGAACAGGAAGAAAGTGTTCTCATGAATAGAATGATAGTTCAGGTGAGAGTGCAGTGGAAGAAGTTTACACCTCAGGAAGCTACCTAGGAGTGGGAAAAAATTAAATAAATAAATTTTATTGGATGGGAGAAAAATATCTAATAAAATCCCCATTAAAGTGGAAAGTTACTTAGAATAGGTAGGAATAAAACTAAGCTAAGGAAAATCTAGTTTTAAAATAAGCTTCTGTGGAAAAAATAAAAGAAAACCTTAGACTATGGGAAAAAACATCCCATAATAACCGAGCATCGTTATGTAAAATGATTGAGGGAAAGAAGGAATAAATAATTCATTACTAGTGTGACAAAGGGGTTTTCTACACCAGGGAACATAGGCCTCTGCTCAGGGGAGATATATGTAAAATGCTCGTGGTTGGGAGGAAAATAGTCTTTGCATCGTGGTATGTTATTCCTGTGATTTTATCAATATGTATCTATTGTGAATTTCTAATTAGATTCCATTGTTACAAATTTGAAATGAGTTTGAGGTTATAGACGAATTTCTAGTAGAAAGAAGAGATAAGATGGACATGTGTATGTCAAATTCTGTTAGTAATTGAATTCTTAGAATTAGTTTTATAAAGTTAAGTAAATACTTATATGTGTATTGTACAGTTTCCATCTTGTCATGTGTATTTGACATAAGTCTGATCTTTAAGTAAATACAACTAAGTCTTCAATATAGTTAATTAGACTCAGGACTTGAGATTAGATAAACAATCAAAATTTATAAACCCAAGAAAGGGTCTAAATCTGATGTTTATTAATAAGTATAATTGCAAAAGCTGATTGTAAAATATCACTATAAATCATGAACCGAAGGGTACTAAACTCTGTCTAAATTTATACAGAAACACACACTCTAGCATACTCAACTATAGTTGTACGAAACATCATATTTCAGCGAATTAAATCACGCTGACATAAAATTAAGATAGTAATGTAAAACAAAGAACATTTACATTATGTCGAATAAAGCAAGTATATTAAACAAAGAATAATTCAGATCTAAAGACATTTATATGCCAAATCGATATATATATATATATATATATATATATATATATATATATATATATATATATATATATATATATATATATATATATATATATATATATCTATATATATGATAAAACCTCATAATATATGATACAAAAAAGTATGTAGTGGTCATAGTTCCTATACATAAACTGTTAAATACTAATCCTCTTTAAAGAACAGAGGAAATAAATGTTCATGATCCTACAACTTTCATAATGGTATATAGAAACCAGAGATGCATCAGGGTCACAACCTCGGTATAATATTAACAGTTAAGATAAAACTTACTGAACTAAGATAATATTGTAGAGTCTTGCATGGCCCAGTAACTGACCTGTGAAGGACATTTTTGTCTTCTACGAGAGGTTTTAGATGAAAAATGCGAAGAATAAATCAGGTAGAGAACATGAAATCAAACCTGAAACAAGACAATAAATCTGAAAATAGAGGCAGATTTATAATATAAGAATATAAAATAAGAAATTGAGTTCTAGAATTAAGAATATAGGAGGCAAAAGGATGTCACCTTAGTATATTATTCAATACATTGTCTTTCCTCATACCTATAGTAACTAAATGTTGTAAGTAAGGCTGATCTGAATACATATATGAAAATATTAAACAAGATGTCGAGATAATCTCAAAAAATAATCTGAGGGAGGAAACATATAGGCTTACTGTAATGTTGGTAAATCCTAGAAGAAGAGTAACAACCTGGGTCGTGGTTACCCATGTTAAAATTATAAAAAAATAACTTGAATCTATGTACAAAACATAGTAAAAAACCTATAATTGTTTTATGACTTACTTGAAAGAGAAAGTATTGTCAAAACTAATAAAGAGAGATATTATGGTGGACCTCTGCTCAAAGAAGGCCTACGTTGGTAGCCTGCACAATGCTGGTTAGGTACATGATCCTTCTAGAAAATTAAATAAACAAGAATAAAATACAATAGTGGTAGCACGAGAACATTTAAATCAATTACGTAAACAGAACAAAAGTGAAAAAAACAATACAAACATATGTAATATTCATATTTGGAATTATACTCTAAGTTAAATAAATGAAGCCAATATATTCATGAACAGAAGAAGATCATAAAGATATGTGCGTTATGTACAAATGAGATAGGCTAAAACCGAGAATAGAGTACGATAATTTAAGTATGTATAACATGATAGAATAATAAAGAAAATAAAATACAACACCATAATCAGCCTCAATAATAGCATATAATTGATGTGCCTAGAAGGCGTTCTCACCCTTGAAGATAGTACGCACAACATAATTAAATACCAAAGAAACTTACATCAGATGTAAAATATGGCCCATGAGATGCATAACAAAAAACACAAGTCTCCAATAGAAGAAAATCCTCGAAAAGAGTTGCTGCAACCATGTATTAAGACTGGAAAAATATTTACAACAGTATTTTAATGAGCTGAAAGAACTGTAGATTACACCTAAGATATAGAGAAAATAAGTTCATGAAACATCAGATCTATAATAGATCCATACACTATATAGCCTCTTCTTCAAAATCCCCTTGGGGTTTTTAGCATTACACCATGTACAACTTGTAGACTTGATTTTTAAGACTATAGATCTGCAGAAATATTTAGATCTAGAACATGATCTGATTTGATATGAACAAGAGAAAGATCACCTCAAATGGATCTCCAAAGTGAAGGCAAGATCCCCAACACTTGAAAACCAACTCTCCAAATGTTGTGCCAAAACACCCTACAATTGCACCTATAGGAATAACATAGATCTGGAAGTAAATCTATGCTATATGGTGTAGAATGTGGTTGGACACATGTCAAGATTAGGAAATTAAGCTCAAAACATCCAATACTCTCCTCCCAATGAAGTAGAAGTCTTGTTCATTGAACAACATTAATTCTCAGCTAAACAACAAGAGAATGATATATGTCTCAACATAAAATATATTCAGAAAATATCATATCATCAACAAACCTCTAATGCTACCATACTCTTCCTTTTATAAGTTAAGAGCTTGCAAACCCTAAACCACATCAAATGAGATGACTCCTTTCAAGCAAGGCATTTCCATATAAAACTACGTTGTGCCTCATTTTTTGCCACTCCTCCAAGACAACGTTGTAAATTTGACCAAGGTTGACCCAGTCAAAATGTCCATCCCCTTACACACCTAAGGCTGCTTGATTTAGAAGCTAATATTCAACCTTTTTAAATGTGGCATTGATTTATTCATTGTTTATGAGTATTATGGACATCCTTTACACTTTTATTCTTTAAACAAAGAAATAAGACAAAAATTAATATTCCAAACATCTCATGACTAATTGGGAATATTACAGTCCCAATAATTGAATAAGCATTAGGAAAATTAGTTAGTGTAATACTTGGAAGTGGTTGTTGTAATACATTCACTAAAAATATGGCAACACTATTTTTTGGTTAATAAATTTGTGTTGATGACTGATCATATCAGTCTAAAATATTTATTTAGCCAACCATATTTAAACTCAAGGAAAACAACATGGTTAGCTTTCCTTTGCAAATTTGATATGGAAATAAAAAAAATAAAACGAAAGGAAAACTGAATTGTAAATGCCTTAAGTAGACATTCTCATTAAGTTTTGTCATATATAGGGAGTATTGTAAAATTTGATTTAGAAAGAAAAATTTAAGAAGTGCTATGACAAGATCCTTAATATGAGAAATTGTAGGAAAAATTACAAGTTGAAATTTTAGGATACACTATGAATCCGAAAGGTTTGATCAGTTACAAGGAGAGGTTGCATATTCCAAATGTATCTACCTTAAAACATGAAATCTTAGATGAATACCATAAGACACCTTATTCAGGTCATCTATGCTATCAAAATATGTTGATGGCCTTATGAAAAAACATTTTTTGGCCAGTAATGAAGAAGGAGGTAGCTGATTAATTGGCAAGGTGTTTGGAATGCCAACAAGTTAAAGTGGAACATCAACATCATGTCGGTTTACTAAATCCTCTTCCTATACCAGAATGGAAATGGGATGTAGTATCATTGGAATTTATGACAAGACTTCCATGTACCAAGTATGAGCATGATTAAATTATGGTAGTGGTGGACACATTAGCCAAAGAAGCACATTTTCTACTTGTACAATCCACTTTTGGGACAACTCAAGTGGCCAATGTTTTCATGAAAGAAATCCTTAAAATCCATGAAATACCAAAGATTATTATCTCCAATAGGGATGCAAAGTTTACCTCTGCCTTTTGGAAAACAGTATTGGAGGATTGGGGACAAAGATGAACTTTAGTACATCTTACCATCCTCAAAAAAATTGGCAGACAGAAAGGAAAAATAATATATTGGAGGCTTTGGAGAAAGTGGGCACAGTAGCTTAAAAATTAGCTCTACCTAATCATGTTAAAGTTCATAATGTTTTTCATGTTTAATTGTTGAAGAAATGTGTACATGACCCTTCTCACATGGTTGACTAGACTTTGATACATGTGGAAACAGAAGGGGACTTTCTTCCGCAGCCTATTTGTATATTGGGATGGGAAGAAACTCTTCTCATGAATAGAATGATAATTCAGGTGAGAGTGCAGTGGAAGCAGTTTACACCTCCGGAAGCTACCTAGGAGTGGCAAAAAATTAAATAAATAAATTTTATTAGATGGGAGAAAAATATCTAATAAAATCCCGATTAAAGTGGAAAGTTACTTAGAATAGGTAGGAATAAAACTGGGGTAAGGAAAAGCTAGCTTTAAAAGAAGCTTCTGTGGAAAAAATAAAAGAAAACCTTGACTATGGGAAACAACATCCCATAATCACCGAGCATCGTTATGTAAAACAGTTGAGGGAAAGAAGGCATAAATAATTCATTACTAGTGTGACAAAGGGGTTGTCTACACCAGGGAACATAGGTCTCTGCCGAGGGGAGATCTATGGAAAACACTCGTGGTTGGGAGGAAAATAGTCTTTACATCGTGGTGTGTTATTCCTGTGATTTTATCAATATGTGTCTATTGTGAATTTCTAATTAAATTCCATTGTTACGAATTTGAAATGAATTTGAGGTTATAGACGAATGTCTAGTACAAAGAAGAGATAAGATGGACATGTGTATGTCAAATTCTATTAGTAATGGAATTCTTAGAATTAGTTTTATAAAGTTAAGTAAATAGTTATATGTGTATTGTACAGTTTCCATCTTGTCATGTGTATTTCACATAAGTCTGATCTTTCAGTAAATACAGCGAAGTCTTCAATATAGTTAATTAGACTCAGGACTTGAGATTATATAAACAATAAAAATTTATAAACCCAAGAAAGGGTCTAAATCTGATGTTTATTAATAAGTATAATTGCAAAAGCTAATTGTAAAATATCACTATAAATCATGAACCGAAGGGTACTAAACTCTGTCTAAATTTATACAGAAACATAAATTCTAGCATACTCAACTATAGTTGTAGGAAACATCATATTTCAACGAATTAAATCACACTAACATAAAATCAAGATAGTAATGTAAAACAAAAAACATTTGCATTCTGTCGAATAAAGAAAGTATATTAAACAAAGAATAATTCGGATCTAAAGACATTTATATGCCAAATCGATATATATATATATATATATATATATATAGAGAGAGAGAGAGAGAGAGAGAGAGAGAGAGATATAGAGATATGATAAAACCTCATAGTATATGATACACAAAAGTCTGTAGTGGTCATAGTTCCTATACATAAATTGTTAAATACTAATCCTCTTTAAAGAACAGAGGAAATAAATGTTCATGATCCTACAACTTTCAGAATGGTACATAGAAACCAGAGATGCATCAGGGTCACAACCTAAGTATAATCTTAACAGTTAAGATAAAAATTACTGAACTAGGAGAATATTGTAGAGTCTTGCATGGTCCAGTAACTGACCTGTGAAGGGCATTGTTGTCTTCTACGAGAGGTTTTAGATGAAAAATGCGAAGAATAAATCAGGTAGAGAACATGAAATCAAACCTGGAACAAGACAATAAATCTAAAATTAGAGGCAGATTTATAATATAAGAATATAAAATAAGAAATTGAGTTCTAGGATTAAGAATATAGGAGGAAAAAAGATGTCACCTTAGTATATTCTTCAATACATTTTCTTTCCTCATACCCACAGTAACTAAATGTTGTAAGGCTAATCTGAATACATATATGAAAATATTAAACAGGATGTCGAGATAATATAAAAAACTAATATGAGGGAGGAAACATATAGGCTTACTGTAATGTTGGTAAATCCTAGAAGAAGAGTAACAACCTGGGTCATGGTTACCCATGTTAAAATTATAAAAAATTAACTTGAATCTATGTACAGAACATAGTAATAAACCTATAATTGTTTTATGACTTACTCGAAAGAGAAATTATTGTCAAAACTAATAAAGAGAGAGATTATGTTGTACCTCTACTCAAATAAGGCTTGCGTTAGTAGCCTGCACAACGTTGGTTAGGTATGCGATCCTTCTAGAAAATTAAATACACAAGAATAAAATACAATAGTGGTAACACGACAACATTTAAATCAATTAGGTAAACAGAACAAAAGTGAAAACAACAATACAAACATATGTAATATTCATATTTGGAATTGTTACTCTAAGTTAAATAAATGAAGCCAATATATTCATGAACAGAAGAAGATCGTAAAGATATTTGCGTTATGTACAAATGAGATAGGCTAAAACCGAGAATAGAGTACAATAATTTAAGTATGTATAACATGATAGAATAATTAATAAAATAAAATACAGCACCATAATCAGCCTCAATAATAGCATATAATTGATGTGACTAGAAGGCGTTCTCACCCTTGAAGATAGTATGCACAACATAATTAAATACCAAAGAAAATTACATCAGAATAAAGAATTAAAAAAAAAAATTAAATCAGATGCCATTTTTACATGATATCATATTTAAATGAGATTTCATCCAATAAATAGGGAATGAAAGTAATTTTCATACTGTAACAAGACAGTTACTTGAATTCATATGGAAACCAGAATTCACCCATGTTTTTTCATATAAAGTAATGATGCAAGAATTAATGCATGACACAACACGTACTAATGTTACCGAACTCCTAATGGGTACACAACATTACGAAACTCTTAAAATATGTAGAGATAACATATAAAGTGGGAAATAATAGAATTGACAATTCTAAATGATTACTTTGTCTTAGAAAATTGTAGACTACATATATACATATAGAATACGCTAAAAAGGAAATCATTGTGAATGAAAATTATAAATACTGAGAAGAGGGCAGAGAAATATATGTATATGTTATAAATTAAAATCCAACAGAAATGCTTCTCTTCATATGTTATAATTTAAAATCGAAGAGAAAATCGAGCCTCACAGCCATCATCGAAATTGTATACAGCTAATCGAAAATTAAAGTGTCAGAAAGGTAGAATTAAAACGTGGATACAATGAATAAGTACTTCAAAAAAAATTTAGATAGTGAGTATAAATAAAACAGAGTGTACACTACATGAGGGCACATCGCCAAGAGAGGAACCCTGCGTGACGGAAGTCTACCAATAACCTTATCTAAAGTGATAGAGGAATTAAATTAAAGTGTGAAATAAATAAATTCTCGCCATATAAATTGAAAAATGAGTTCAAAAATAACAAAAGGTCTATTATGGCCACAAAACATAAAATTGGGGGTTTCTAAATAAGTGGAAATATAAAAATTTAAGAGCGAGAGGTCTTTACAAGATGACCGTATCAATTTTACATCACTAAATGAAATACCTGGAAAACCCAGATCCAACATTATGGAAATAAAGGAAGGTATGTATAGTAAGTGGAAAACATTCATATAAAGGTGTATGAATAATTAAAATAGGGTTCAAAAGCACCCTTGTAAAATACAGAGAACGAAAATTAAACAAAAACTATGGAAATCTCGAACAATATGAGAGGGTCGAGGTAGTGAATTATCTCTCTATGCATGGGGAATCATCGAGTTCAATGGAATAGCCATGGCATTTTCGAGCGACGACGCCATACTTTTGTGTACAATGGGCAGCATATCCTCATTGCCAAGAAAAAAAATAACATTGCCATTAGGACAGAACTCGAAGTTGAACACCCAAAAGACAAGGTTAAAGCACTAACCTGAGGAAACATGGGAAGAATGGTCAAACCACTGCAAGGTTGCCTTCCAAATTTCATCGATTCCTTTGTAAAACAAAGGTAAGCTAATATCATAAACCTCACCGAAAAAAAATGAAAATATGAAATTTACCAATAAAAAGCCCTAGAATAACTTATCATGCAAAACGAAGAAATAAACCTTTTTTCTAGAGCACGAAATGTTGTATTCTCCCTCAAACCATATATAACATTACACATAGTAGTTATAAGGCCATTATGTTATAGAAACAAAAATGCAATCCCCTCGCCACAATAATGGTGGAGGACTTCATTACAAAACAAAAAATGGAAAGTGTTGCAGGTGTGCCATGGAAGAGAGCTCTGGGTGACCGCATGAAAATGATGAAATGAAGAAATAAGAAAATAGGTGGGTTAGTCCAAAACCTTAGGGTTTCTCCCATAGATCTCTACTGTCAATTTCAGCCCAGATCTCGTGCATAGAAGTGGCACAGCAAAGGGACAAGCTTGCCATGTGAAGCCCATGTGAAATGCCCACATGGATGCCTAGGAGTTTTCACACTCAATCTGTGGGTTATGAGTAATTAACACACAAATTAAACTCATAATATTTTTCGTAATTACCTTTGATACTACAAAGTATTGCGATGTAAATTAAGGAGAGAAATACATTATGTATATGGAAGGCATTAAATACATATTACCATGGTATTGGGAATAGATTAGATGACTATATGTTAGTATAGAGAAGGTGTAAGGGTAAGGAAACAACATAAGGGAATTATGTTATATTAAAGGTTAAGTAATAAGTAGATTCTATGTGCTATAATAAAATGAGGATTAGAGTAAGTACTGAATCTGATTAAAAACAAAAGAGGAAGGTGTAATACATAGGGTAAGTGGATGACCTATGTGTAGGGTAAAAATAATGAGGATGATAAATTAAATAAGAGTAATATTAAAGATTGAAGGAGACAATGTGTTGTGGAAACCAAAGAAGGTAAAACAAGGAGATAACATAGTACAACAAAAAATAAAAAATTGGGAGTTGTTACATAATATGAAGTTTGATCATGAAGGTGTGTTCAACAAGTGTTATATTGGGAAACATACAAGAAATTCATTTCACAATAGTGAAACTATGTCTAAAGAGATATTAGAGCTCTTCCATTCTGATGTGTGTGGGCCCATGTCTAAAAAATCACTTGGAGTTCATCTCTACTATGTGACATTCATTGGTGACCATTCTAGAAAGACATGGCTTTACCTTCTCAAATAAAAATATGAAGTATTTGATAACTTAAAGGAGCTTAAGTCTTAAGTGGAAACACTAACCAAAAGAAAGATAAAAACTCTGAGGTTTGATAATGGTTTGGAATACACTTTTAAGTAATTGATCGCATATTGTAACGAAGTGGGTATTAAGAGGGATCTCATTGTTCCCTATTATCCTTAAAAAAATGGGTTAGTTGAAAGGAAGAATAGGTCAATTGAAGAAGGAATTCAAGCTATGTTTCTTGATCAAGATCTACGAAATTTCTTATGGGGAGAAGTAGCAATTATAGCCGTCTACCTTAAAAATAGAAGTCCTCATAAGAGCCTTGATAATACAATGCCTGAAGAAGTATTCACAGGAAAGAAGTCGAGCTTTTATCACCTTTGAATCTTTGTAAGTCTATCATATATCCATTTTCCGAAAGATAAGCGAAAGAAGTTGGAATCTATAAGTATCAAGGGGATATTTTTTGGATATATTCTCTCTTCAAAAACATATAGAATCTACATCAAGGAAGGACGATGTATTCAAGTAAGAAGAGATGACATATTTGACGAGAATAAAGCATATAAGAAATCAAAGGATATTCCTATTGTTTTTTATGAGGAATAAGTTCTTATATTTGAAGAAGAGGAATTTCATCATGAAAACCCTACTACAAATCTCTAACAAGAAGGACCAATTGAGCCTATTCAATCGGTCATCATCAAAACCACAAGGAAGAGGCCAATTTTGTTGAAAGATACATTGGAATATGCTAAAGGACATGAAGTTTCATGAACCTTCAAGGAAAGAAATAAAAGAAAAAGATATTCTGGTTATGTTGCATATATGACAAAATTAATAGAAATTGAACCATCTACATTCAAGGAAGTTGCACATCAATTGGTTCGGAAGAAAGAAATGCAGGAAAAATATCAACCCATCTTGAAGAATGATGTTTGGGAAATCATTGCTAGACCTAGTGACAAATTGGTTGTCACATCTAAATGGATCTATAAGATCAAACATGCAGTTTATGGAATTATAGAAAAGTATAAAGCAATATTTGTCACAAGAGGTTTCTCTCAAAAGGAATTGATTATGAAGAAACATTTTCACCTACAAAATGGTACACTACTATTAGATCATTGGTTCAATTGGCTGCTACAATGAGGTGGAATATCCATAAAATGGATGTGAAGACCACATTTTTGAATGGGACCATTGATGAGGAAGTGTACATCAAAGAAACCAAAGTATTTGAAGTTAATAATAGGGACTCTCATGTTTGCAGACTAAAGAAGGCCCTATATGGTTTGAATCAAGCACCTAGGGCATGTTATGTTAGGATGTATTCATATCTACTTAGAATTGGATTTCTAAAGAGTTTTGTTGATGTGAATCTCTACATCAAGGTTTTGAAAAATGAGCTCGTCGTTATTCTACTATATGTGGATGATCTATTCATCACTAGTGTAGAGAGAAGAATTCAAGAATGCAAGAAGATGTTGGCTGCTAGATTTGAAATGAAGAATATAGTTATATTACTCTATTAACTAGGTCTAGAAGTATGGAAGAGACCTAGGGAGGTATATTTGGGGCAAGGAAAGTACATCATCCAATTGTTGCAAAATTTTTGGATGATGGATTCCAACCCAAGGACTACTCCTATGATCACCAATCTTAAGAAGTTGAGGGACTCTGACTCCATTGTTCTGGATCCTACCTCATATTGTGAGTTGGTGGGTTCCCTAATGTATTTGGTAAAGACTAGGCCAAATATGTGTTTTGTAGTAAGAATTCTTAGTCAGTTTTGCTTGGAGGCCCATGAGGATCACTAGATAACTGCCAAACAAATACTAAGGTATCTCTATGGCATTGTACATCACTACATAAAATATGATAGTTAGGAATTCAATCTAATTGAATTCACAAAATATGATTGGGGTGGCAAGGAGACCGATGGAAGGAGCATTATCGGAGGATGTTTTAGTGTGGGAGCTTTTATGATCTCATAGATGAGTAGGAAGCAAGATCCCTCTACATTGAGTAGTGCTAAGGAAGAATATATGGTTGCATGTGAAGTAGGACATAAGGTTGTTTGGTTAAGGAATCTTCTGAAATTTTTTTCTGAGAAGTCCCTCCATCCTACTCTGATTAATTGTGAAAATAAATTTGTATCAAGATGTCTAGAGATACCGTGGTTCATGCTAGGACTTAGCATATCAATAATAAGTTCCACTTGATTAGGAACTTGGTGCAAGATGGCATTGTGAAGTTGGAGTACGTTTCATATGAATAGGTAGCACACATAGTAACAAAGGCTCTTTCGAATAAGAAGATTGAAAATTTGAGAGACCTATTGGCGGCTTGGGTCATGGAGTTGTAACAATTGATACATACCTAGGTCCATGGGTTTGTGGTTAGCAGGTAATTTTGATTGTTCCTAAAGGGGCTGAAAGCTTGAGTTCATTGTATTCCCACTTGGATAGATTTCCCCAGGGTCAAGAATCTAGTACTTGTCATTGCGGTGCCTATATTTTTAAGAGAGAAATTGATAGATTTACCTTGTTAGGAATTCAGTCCATCGCATTGTGGTGCCTAAATTTATTCAATCTTTCCTATATTTTGAGATCTTCTATTGTATTTTTATATGATGAATACCTCCATAGTTAATAGGGAGCATTGGATATTGTAACTAGGTTCAGTATTCATGTATTTGGGTCATCATGGAATGTACTTGACAAAAAAGTAAAGAAAATAAATTTTATTCTTCTAACAATGGCTTATTAAAGCATTGGTTTCATGTTTGGGTCATCATTATATTAGTCATAGTCCCCATCGTGGACTCCTAGGATTTGTATTGAGCTTATAGAATCATTGTACATTCAAAGAGACCCTTTTTGGGTTTTTGAATCATGTAAATCAGTTAAGAATTGAGTTAAATATGTATTATGTAACCTCCACACTTAGTCTACTTATAGGGGATCATGCTGGCCTAAGAGACACCCATTCAACCTCACATGGAGCTTATAAAAGAAAAGAAATCAAAGTCATTTGAAGCACTCACTCTCAAGCTAGTTCAATATCTCAAGAGTTGTTGGAGAAGTTTTAAGTTTGTTATAAGGAAGTCGAAATAAGTGCGAGTTTGGGGAGTTCTAAGGAGAGGAAGAAAATTGAACTTTTCTCTCTCTGTTTCATGCCCTGGATTTGTAGATCAAATTGTTTCAAATTTTGTTGTTGCGGGAAGTCATCTGCTGGTGGAAGTTATTTCCTATTCAAAGTTGTTGGAAAGGGGTTGAAGATCTCGGAGAGTGACATGGTATGGAGGGAAGGTGTGGTATATTTCTAGGGTGAAGAGTCTCAAAGAATACTACTAAAAGGAGGAATTTCTTGACTCAGGTTTCCTTTAGAGGGGGTTTTTTCCCTACCATAGTGCCTACATCTCGTGTCTTTTCTTTTTTTATCTTCATGCAGGTATAATATAGTAATTGCTTGATGAAAGATAAGATAATAAAGAAGTAAAAGAAACCAACACACTCACAAGTAATTACCAAGATCGAGAATCAAACCCTAATATAACTACTTTGATTTTCCAACATTAAGTTCCTCCTACCCTATTTTTTTTTTAACTACTTTGCGTACATTTTGGTGGGCTCTTAAGGTAAATCAATAATATTTACTCTTTTATTTCTACTTACTTTTATGCATTTCCACACTAGTTTTTTTTTTGGGGTCAAGAATTGCATAAATTATGATGGGAAATATCTCTTAGTAACTATGTTTATTTAAATAAATAAAACAATGTCCAATATGTCTCAAATAACTCCACTCATAGATTTATAATTTAAATTATAAATAATAAACTTATTTATTTACACAATTTTCTAGTAATATAAGTTACTAATTATTACATTATTCTCTAATAATAACTTTCTTCATATATATATATATATATAATTTAATATTTAATTTTAATAAAAAATAATCCGTGATTGGTTTGTTTCAGGACAACATTTTGATGTTACATACATTTGTCACCACGTAGATAAAATGCATCGAAGCTAACTTCTTTCCTTTCCAAGGGTTAATGTCTATGTCAATCAAATTCTCAATGTTAAAATCCGTAAATGTAATACTTGCAGGCTTGAAGTTTGTCCTTCCATGTATGTGAATAGACATACAGGTACAAAAAGAAAACAAAACAAATAAATGAAAACAATATTAGAATTCTCAAATCTTAAATTTAACGTCAAATGATTTTAGTTACTTGTCATAAGCTATGGTAACTGCCCACAGTGTTAAAATTCACAGTTACTCTATTTAATATTTACTAAAAGTTTTTGAGTTTATTTTTTGATTTAATTTGTTTAAATCTAACAAAATATTTATAAGATAAAAACTAATCTAATCTTTAATAATAGTTATATTAAGAGTCTATCTATTTTTTTCTAGATAATACCCATTAAAAATGATACCTACCCAGGAATTAAACATTATAACTCAATATATGGCCCCATTATTTATTATGGTCATTATATAAATCACATAAATATGTAGCAAAATTAAGGAAATTTAAACCTCAAAAATTTAACGTAGTATTGAGTAAAGATCCATTATACCTCTTAAAATGCTAAAGGAGACCTTGGTAATTCAACGAAACACTGTACCTATCACCCCATCAAATGGAATATACAATAATGTGCAAAGCTGAAATGAACGCTGCTATGTGACAGCTAGTGAGAGTTCTGGAGAACATGTATAGTCAAATTTACCAATTAACTTTCCTGAATTAAAGAAACAACACTTCCAATAATTCTAAATAAAATATAACATTGAAATTGTTTTTGGTCTTCCATTTTCATCCCCCTTTGATATTTAGAGGAAGTGACCAAAATCGTTATTTTTCCATTATACTAACTATATCTGCTTTCTATTTTCGTCTTATCATCCATCATTCGATTTCTGAAACCCATAGCATAGAGAGTCGAGTCTATCTACGAGTTGATCTCTTTCATAGAGGTCCGTGTGATTCTTAAAATGATTTTGTTAATTTAGAAGAGGTAATAAGTCATGGTATCCATAGCGTCATCATGTTGTTCTATTCTATATCCATTTTCCATTAGTATCACAACTTAGAAAGGAAGGCTAAAGGCTAAAAGAAAGGAAGGCTAATAGTGGTCTCAATAATGATCTCAATAAGGGTATCTCATATCAGTTATGTAAATTAAACTTCCGAGGGACTTAGGTCATAGAATTTGAACCTTGGCTCCGATATGAACTGAAGGAATCCTTCTTAAGACACTAGTTTTTTTAATTGAAGAAATAAACAATGTGCGTAAGTTTAGATTACAATATTAAGAAAATAAGTAATTTCAAATTAACTAATCATCAGTTAGCAACATCCATATGAAGACTACAAAACACCTTAAAGACCGAGTGATATTGGAAACCCAGAGATATTAAAATATTTACATCAAACATCAATGAATTACAAAGCATTCCACATATAATTTGTTTTTTCATTTTATTAACTATTCACCAATTATTATTCACCTAAGGAGGAGATTTGATCTTTCCTTGCCGCTACTTGCATTCCCTTGTTTTTTCCAGGTCCAAGTGTGAATGTTGATGTGCTCCCACCAAATATTAGTGACCCGCCAGTTGACTTTCCAACCTATTCCTTAGGTACTCTTCATCCCTATGGACCTGTGAGATGCAATGGCTTTGTACAATAGATGAAATATGCTAGCTCATAGATGTGAGCTCTCGTTGGCTCAATAGTCCCTTCTCTAAAGACCTCTAACTAATCAAATTCACTGTAGCTTGCAGCCACTCACAATGACATAATCTTATCCATCCAACAATAGGGTAAGAAAAAGCTCCTTTTCTCATGGCTTGCCCCTTATTTTATACTAGGATTTATAAGTGACACTTGGCACTTCATGCATAATTAATTATTTTTATTAATCCAAAATTTTGATTATTCACCCCCCATATGTATCCTCTCACAAAGGCTCTCCAAAATTATTTACTTCAATTTTAATTCAAAAATAATATCTTGCGTGACCCCAACCACACTCCTTATTTCTTCTCCTATTTGTACCTTAATCTCCCTTTTCTACTTCTTAATTTTTGTTCATTACTGAAGTCAACTCATAAGTCTAAAATTTTCCTATTAAATGGATATTCTTATGTTGGCTCTTTCCAAATGAAGGTTCGGTAAGTTTCTTTACTTTAGTAATATTTATTTTAATTCACCACCCTCTTTTCTTAATGAACCTTAACTATTTTAGGATTAATATTTATAATTAACTCTATGTCCCTCTTCCCCCCTTTTACCTATAAAAATACTTATGTACATTACCTACATAATCATTTCCAACATGGAAAACTTAGAGTTCTCAAGGTACAATAATTTTATTTCTTACTATTCTCTCTTTACCCCAACTTTTATTATTGATTTAATTTCCTTTGTTCTAACCTCATTTACCACTATATGTGAATTAGTAGCATTTTCACATCTTGATTATGTTTAGTAGTTTTTTTTGTACGCTAAGGGTGCCAAGTTAATCATGCATTTCAAGAATTTTTTTTTAAGTTATAAGGTTGTTACCTCTAACAGTTTGTTTGCGATGCCAAGGGTGCCAAGTGAGTGGTGCCCTTCAAACACTTCCCTTGAAGTTCCAAGGGTGCCAGGATGCTTTCCCTTCAAACATATAGTGACTATGAGGGGGGAAATCCAACTACAAAGAAAAGGACCACTATCATCTCTAGTGTTTCCCTCTATCATGAGATTAATGGTTTTGGGGATCAAGGAATATGTGTTGATGCATGCCCGCAAGTATTAATCCTCATCAATGACCGAAATTGGGACTTTCCCCCATGACATCGATATCTTTAAGGCCAAGGTTTCCTAACCCTTCTAGCCCAAGTCACCACAAGAGTGCTAGCGAGTGAAATCAGGGGACATTCTCCCACCCATCCCATGCTATTTCATGGATTTGTGCATCCCCATCAGCCATGTGTGAGTCACTTAGACAATGAAGAAATTAGGAACTAACATGTCATTAGAATTTATAGGAAGATTGAAACAAAAATTTCAATGAAATGATATTCAATTCCATCAAACTAGATGTCTTTGACTCATCACCTGGGAGTGCATCTTGTGGTTTCATGTCATACTCCATAATCGTCACCAAAAAGGTTTCACAATGCTAGTCATTGACATAATAACGTATGTTAAATCATGAACATAACATAATCATCCACACAGTTGTTTATTGTGAACTATAACTAATGTAAGTAGCCAACATAATGAACATAACCATCACATCTATCTTCATACATTAATAGACAATATATATATATATCCATCAAAGCTATCATCATCATAACATCACTAGAAAACATACATATACATCACATCCACTAATGGTAGCGTTAAGTGTCTGAGTCATCAACGAGAGGTCCTCAAAGAATAATTCGTGAGTTCTAAGGCTAAATCAATGTTAATGTCATATCAAGGTGACTCACCTACACGAGAGAAATAAAAAAATAATTATAATCTTTATTACTAATTTCCACATGTATATTCTTTCATTTATTTATCTTTACTCTTAAACTTCAACCATGAAACATTCGTGGGTGCAAGTCCCTTAGTTATTTGATTGCTAAAGTTTATGAAGAGATACATACTTTAAACTCCCTCTAGATTTGAACATATAATTTCTTGAAAAATACCCATGCTCTAACCAAAAGAATTATGAATCCTTTTCATAACAAAAATAGACCATTATATATATAAACTCTATGTTGAGCATGGAAAGTATTGAGCATCTTTTTCATTTGAAAATTGTCAATATTTTCAATTGAAGCATAAATGGATTAGGCTTGCTGAAAATCCTCATAGTCATTCAATTTGTGTAGACTATATAGCTTAAACACTCAATTATAGAAAAGTCTTATATAGGGTTTCATAAACTAATTTGCTGCCTAGCTTGGCCATGACTTCAAAATTGGATTAAAAAAGATTAATATTAATATATAATTGAAAAAAAAACCTATACTTTAAAATAAATTGAAAATTTTAATAGTTTTTTATTTTTTATTTTTGTTTAAATGAATAGGCATGGCCTACATTAGAATTGAAATTTATTTTTAATATTAAAAGAATAGTTCATATTTACTTACTAGTGAATATTCTTGTATTATTTGTCTAATACAATAACGAAAGGATGAGATTTAATATCGATTCATATCTTTTGCATCACTAGTGAATATTCTTGTATTATTGGTCTAATACAACACGAAAGGATGAGATTTAAAATCGATTCACATGTTGTGCATTGCAGTTTTATTTCATAACTTTTACATATTCAATAATGTGGTTTGTGTGGATTTAACTCTGGTGTAGTCTATCTCCTCAGTTTAGAATGTCTGGTTCATCGTACGGGCAATGGATAGTCGGACAGTGATGTCGATCCAGTGCCAGTGGATAGCTTTGAGCTCTAAATGGAGTGCATTCAATAATTAAATTTAGCGAACAATTTTCTTAATTAGGATTTACAGCGAGTTTTCATTTCAACATTGCGATTCCCAAGATGATTATAATAACTGATATGCAGAGGATGGAAATGGCCCCTTCACGGAAATGGTCCTGGCCTTCAAATAAGCAGCTGCTGCCAATAGCAAAATAGGCTAGAATGAGAAACGGTGAACTCGTGGATGGCAAAATACCTCTGCTTTTCGTGCGGTCTGTAACTTCAAAAGAAAGAAACAAAGATTGATAATGGAAGATCTGAGAGCATCTAAAGTAGAAGCTGGTCATATATCATATGTGGAAGCAAAGCTGGTCATATATCATATGTGGGAGCAAAACAATTTGAGATACTCAGCACTTCAATCATAGAGTCGTTTCGGTTCCCGTAGCAAGGAAAATTAATGAAGATAAGATTTCAAAATTAGAATAGGCTTTTAATTAAATGTCGATGAATTGAAATTATGCTACTAAATTTATTTTCAAAATTGTTGACACTTTTTTATATGTTTCTAGCCCTGGACGTTTATCCTGGAAGTATGTGTAACAGTTTAAACAGGAAAAAATTAACTTGATGGAACCATTTCAACCATAAATACATTTGTTTGCTCTAAATATAAGAAAGATTTTAAATTGTGTAAAAAAATGTAAGTGAAAATCACATTAAAGCAGTCTATTTCGATTAGAATAAGAAATTTAATTATAAAAATGTTACTATTATTTATTTATTTATTCTTATTTACTTAATTAATAAGTACTTTTGATAAGTTAAAATATAATATAGAGTATTTTTCTTTTTACTTTAATTAATACGTAATTTTAATATATTAAAATATAATATAGAGTGTTAGTTGTTGATTTTCATCCATTGTTTTTTTTCTTGTCTTTTTTTCTTGTCTTTTTCTCTCTTGCCCTAGGATATATATATATATATATATATATATATATATATATATATATATATATATATATATATATATATATATATATATATATATATATATATATATATATATAACTTATGATCTATTAAGTAAAATAAATAAGAATGTATTAAATTATATAACTTATAATTATTAATGAATTTTAATTATATGATATAATTAAAACAATTATTAAGTAAGAAAATAAAAATATTATATTATATTCAAATTATACAACATATAATTATTAAATAAATAATAATATGATTGTTATTTAATTTTTAATTAAATTTTGTATTCTAGTCAAATTATTAGTTAACTAGTAGTTATTTTACAATGGTTAGTTGGAGCTTTCTTTATCTATTTAAACAAGATAGATTTCTCATCATGTTCTTATGATGAATCACACTCGCTGATTTTAAAATAGTCCACAAAATCTGCTTATATGATTTTCACTAAAATATTTTTTACACATTTTATGAATAACAAAAAACCGAATTCCTAACATAAATCTTAAATTCTCAACCATTTAAAAAAAAACATTAGCAAGTCTTGTCATGCTTGCAAATACATTCACATCATACTATGAAAAAACATTAAAGGTTTGTATCAAAAACTATGAAAGACTCTTTCATAACCTGGTATTATTTTTAAAAGAGATTTCTAATAACATACATTTACAAGTGATAGAGGGACTTAAATCAAAGGTTCAAACGTTAATCAATTTTGTAACACACGTACTCAAACAAATAAATATTACGTTATTTTATTATTATCAAGAAACGGTTGAACGAATTCTTGAATCGTTTGAAAACTGATCGAATTGCCATTAATGGGTATTTTTGCTTCCCCCTATGCTTGCATCTCAAATTAAATAATTGTGGTGATGGATAATCGAGCCACAGGTTTACTCACCATGGAGCCAAGCAGGCACAAGTGTGGAGTGTCCTTCAAGAAATTTTGCAAAATGGAGGTTTTATTTCATTGGTTTTTGTTTCATCTTGTTTATACACAGTGATTTGTTAACAAGCGTTTTGAATATAGTGGGTGTGGGAGAGCTCTGCAAGCGCTAGACAAAACCCTAAGTGGTTGCGTTATCTAGTTACTGAGGTTTGCAGCTCTGTACCCAAATCTAGAGTAATATCTGCCGTGGAGCTTAAGGGTTTGGAATACCTTCACGCAACCACTAGTATATTCTCTTCTATTTTGCTGACAACCACAGAACTATTTCTATGGATTTAATTTCTTCTTTATGGCTTCGTGGTCTCACCAGTACCAGTTTGCATTGCAATTAAATAATTATGCTCAAGCCGTGGGTCAAATCGGTGAATGGTAAAGTGATTAAAGTAATCTTTACTAATTTTTATTTTATAATCTTTTTTTTAGAAGAAAGATATAAGAAAAGATTATATATAAATGGTGTTAATTCCTTTGCTTGAGAAGAGACGAGTGGAATGAGAGTCAACTGCCAAGATAAGTGATTTTGGCTTACTCTCTTTATTATATAGTCTTCTTCTTTGTGAGTTAAAAGATATAAGAAAATATTATATATATATATATATCATATTGTTTTTCTGCTAAAATATTATTAGAAAAAATATATATATACCTACGATTCTTCTCATATTTCTTGAGATAACTTGCATATACCAAGAAAATGGTATTTCATTAGTTTATTGGGATTTAATCGAAACAAATTCACTGTTGACTATTTTCATAAGAATGGATTTATCTTAGGAGTAGAAGATAAGTCCATTGTGTTAATTCCTTCACAAAGGTTTGCGAAGGTTACATGTTAACTTTGTTATTATTTTAAAAGGTTTATCTAGTTCTTATGCCCAAAAAAGGGTTAGTTATGGTACTTTATTATTAAAAAGAGATTTTCTTGATTAGATTTAAAGATGGTAACTCTTTAATAAAAATATTTACATAAGCAAGAAAATAGAAAATGCATGTTCTTTATTTTAAAAAAGGATTTTGTACTCATTTAATTTAGGAAATGAGAAGAAATCCAAGGTATTTCTTGAATAGATTAAACAGGGTAACTCTTGAAATACCTTCATGTGCGATAAAGAATAAAAGAGAAGTTTCTTAGATTTATATTCATTAATCATGTGGAAAATAGTAATGAATTAATAAATCCATGGCTAGTTTCATAAAACCATGAATAATTTACCATGATAGTGGTAGAGATTAATGAATTAATAAATCCATGGGTAGTTTTTCGATGGTGTTGATGGAGATTAATTATTTCATAAAAACATGGGTAGATTACCATGGTGTTTGCAAATATTAGTTATTTAATAAATCCATGAATAGATGACCATGGTGTTGGTAAAGTTAACTTATTTAATAAATTCATGGTGAAAGGAACTAATCAGTTATATTCCTTTAGATGAACCAACTAAGTGATTACTTTCATATTATCATGATTATGAAGTTTATTCCTTTTGGAGGAAGATCATGCATAAGCATGCAACACATGTATTAGCTTTTATTGAAAAATAATATACATTTTTGTATGTAGAAAGATAGCTTGTAGTATTAAAAGTACATTGAATATGATTGTTAGTATAATCTTGAAAATGAGACATGTATTTATATTCTTAAGTGCATAGTTTTACAAAAGGAAAACATATGTTTACATGCTCACTAGCATTGAGATTCTCTTTGGGAAGACTCGTGAAGGAGGTTATGTGCATCATTGTGTAAGCACTCCTTTAGGGAGACTCTTTTGGAATCGATATGCATTTGCATGCATGGGAGCAACATTTGTTATGTTAGCTCGCATTCCATGCACTAAAAGTAATAGATTAAGGGTTAGATATTTTGATTAAATTTATGTAAATAACATGCATAAATATCTTAACTGATGTATCAGTTTATTTTAAAGAAAAGCTTGGAGATGTAGCCATTGCCTTGCAGGAATGTGTACTTATGCGACAGAAGCATTAGTTATTGTGATGACTTATAACCAGCACATATGAGGTATGTGTCATTAAAGAGAGAATGACAAGGTACTTTACTTGCATGTCATGAATTTACATGATTAATACTTTATGAATCTTGACCATCATTTTATGTTGAAGGCATCATAGCAGGGAATGATGGTGACATGTACAAAGGAATATTATGCTTTTCATGTTCAAAAGAAAATTATGCTTGTCCTGGTGGCAGGTAAATGATTAATGTTCATGAAGATGAGTGCGAGTTGCGGGAAGGTCCAATGTACGATGGTCCATTGTAGGTACATCCACGCCACCAAGATGTGAAGGTATGAAGATATGAAGACCAGAGGGTAAATGGTATCATATTTATTGAATGGCTTAAAGCTAGATATTATATATTCCCTTGTAATATTATATAAAGGATGGTTAAGGGATGGTCTCCCTTATAAGCCATTGAGTGATGTGCTGAACACCCTCACGAGCATTTAATAATTAAATTAAACGTTTGCTGGTTTTCACCCTACGGGGTTTCCAGGGTATATTGGTGTTCAATGATGTGATTGATTATTGTGTCAAGTTGATGATGTTGATTCCTTTCTTGTTATGATATTCATAATGGCAAGTGTGTGATGACTATATGAGTAATGAAATGAATGGAAGATTACATCCTACAATATTATGTTAATGTACTATAATGGAGGTTGTTAACGGTTAAGGAGCTTACTTTTCCTATTATAAAAGTTACACTATGAACTGGTAAACATTTTATGTAATGATGAGTAAGGAATATTTAATGGTGAATGGTTAGTTACCCATGAGTAACTCGTATAAAAAAAAGTATCTCCTTACATTTCCATGTGAAGTTAACGGTGTATGTTACAAGTGGTATGAAAGCTAAAGGTTGCAGCACTGGCGGCTTTGGGATTTATCGAAAATAAATTGAGGGATCCGAGATGAAATGCGCATATGTGAACGAAGCAATCGCTTCTCTAACCTAGGTTGAACAATGAGTTTCAAGAGATAAGTATTAATATCTTTCTTGTCTTGAAAGTAATAGCTATTGTATTCATGGAAAATACACTGCTTACAAAGTAAATAACTGTTGAGTTAGAGTTTCTTTAAAAAGGATATGTATTTTCCATGTACATAAAATTTCTATTGTTGTATTGAAGTTTCCTTGAAAGGAGTTGGGAATCTAGTTTCTTGAAAAAGAAACATGTGTGTGCTTGAAAATTTAACTAATATACATTTGATTCTTCTTGAGAGAAATATGTATATCCTAAAATTAAATCTTGCATGTAAATCTTGCAACTGAAAGAGACAAATATAGAGTAAAATGTGGTTTTACTTAATATGTAAGTTTGTGTATTTTCATACCAATAGTCCTTGTGCCATGATATGTAGGCATGTATAGGAATTTTATGTAAAAAGAGAGTATTTGGCCATTTAGCTAAAGCTTCTTGAGAAAAGAAGTCATGAATAACTATGGTAGTTTCTCATCATACTTTCTTGGAGAAAGTTTATGTTGAATTTTGTGTGAAAAGAACACTTGCTTTTTGGGTAAATATTATGTTGTTTTTACAAAAAAGAATAACCTCTTGAATATACTACATTGCTAGATGGATTATGTCAACTTCTTGATTTAGGTATATTAAAGGTTAAGTTAACCTTGTTAGTGTTGCATAGTTTTTATGCATAAAAGAGGCTATCTATGGTAAATTCCTGGAAGCAAAGCATGAGCAACTTGCATGTAGAATCGTAGAGGAACAAGGTTCTTTGCATGCAATAGTTGTATTAGATTTCATCGGAAAGAAAATAAGTCTATTTGTGGAAATGATAACATGTTTTGTTATCATATTTTAGAAAATATTCTTTGGCAAATAAGATGAATTACATGTATAAAAGCTAAAGTAATGTTTTGTTTTCCTTGAAATATATACATGGCTAATGTGGGTATAATATTTCAAGAATAAGGTATGTATTCTTATGTTTTATTCCATTAGTTTTATGGAAAAGAAAACTATGTTTTGCATGCCTATTATGTTATATTTCCTCGAAGAGGAATCATGAGTCTGCCTACTCGATTATGTTAAGTACTTTGTTGGGAAATTAAAATTATAATTTTTATGCATTGTATGCATAGGAACAACAGCCAATGTGTTAGCTTTATTATATTTGCATGCTCCAAAGGCAAAAGTTGAAGTGGTGGATCTTTTGTAAAATTTTAAGTAAAACGAATGCACATTGTGTCATTTTCCATTAAAGGAATTTATGAATAGATATAGTGATTTTTCTTGTATAAATGTGTGCGTGTGTGAAAAATGTCATAATAATGTGGGAGTTATTTGACATGAATTGATAATTACTTGCTCACACTAATGTAGAGATGTTAGAAGAAAGCATGTTGTGACATTGTATTCACATCTCATATATGCACATAAATAGGTGTTAAAGGATCATTCAAATATTGATTATTTATTGATTAAGGCTTTATCTAATCATGCTAAAAAATTCTTGTTGATGCTGCTGAAAGAAAACATTGTTGTAGAGGAGCAATGTGAATTTCCTGATGGGGATGAGTACTGCAGTAGGGAGAAAAGTTCTTCAAATGAAATAAAGATAAGTATTTTATTTTATTTTATTTTAAGAAGTCTATGCATACGCATGTTGATCTCCTTTAAAAATGAATTGTTATATACATGGCATTGCATGAGATTAGCTTCCATTTAAGAGAATTCTTAATAAAGTACATGCTATTATAACATACTTTTTCTGCATAAGAATATGCATATGAGATTAATATGTGTATTATTATTTATTTATTTAGGAAAGAAAGTATAAAATACATGAAAGAAAAAAAGCTATCTTTCATTTGAGCTTGAAAAGAAGCAATTGTTTTTGCATGCAATAAAATTTCTAAGTTACCATGCACTACTTTAAAAAGATGAATATGTATAGTGATGGTGTGTGAAACTAATGAATGAATGAAAAATATAAGGAAAGTCATTATATAAGATGATATAGTGTTAAAATTAAATCGAATAAAACCTCTTAATGGGTCAAGTTGTGAATAACTAGTTGACTAACTAGTGTTTTCATGAGTCGTCATGGATGCATTAAAACTATTGACTAGTTATGAATGAATAACTAATGAAAGTTATATGCACGAATCGATTTTGACTAAAGCTATTTGGAAGTTGTGAATAAATTATTATGATAATTAATTCGTGCGTTAGTTTGTTTGTAACAGAACATTATGGGAATTGGAAATGTTTGCATTCATACCCTAATCATTATTGACACATACACATTAATGAATATTTGTATAAACTTTTATACATGAAGAAATTGTATGCATAACAACATTTTATGCAGGAACTCAAAATGATTGCATAAGATAATATGTGCTTGCGAAATGCAAATTTACGATTAGCATTGTTTCTTATTGTAAGCATGGGTAGCTTAATGGAAACAGAAAATCTGTGTAAATAAAGCATCGCAAACATTGCAATGTGAATTGCAACAGTAAACGTTAAAGTATCATGTTATAATGTACAACACATGTATGTTACTTCCAGGGGGGAAGTTGTGACAACTTTTTTAAAGTTAACTAGTATTAACTAGTTAAAGACAATTTGTTTAATTTTCTTTTATATGGCAAGAAAAACTTAAATCATCACTGTTGATAAAGAAAATTATTTAATTTGTTGAAATTAATTAATTGAAGAAAATATTTCTAAGATGATGGTAAAAATGTTTCCAAGAATATTAAGTGGTTGGGGACAGTTGGAAAGATAGTTACCTACTCCTCTGAGGATAAAGTTGGAACCCAGGGTAGGAGTAGGCGTTCGGTGAAATTGGTAAAGGGGGAGTATTTTCTAGAGCTGGTTGGGACCAGTTGAAAATAGCTTACAACAACCCTTGTAAAGCCAAAAATATCTGAGTGTGACTGGATTGGCCATCCCGAGGTCACAGCAGAGGAATCCATTGTTAACCATGGCACTGTCTAGATTCTGGAGCTAGGGGGCAAGTGGAGGACATAATAGCCTCACTTTATGGTTGGGAGAACCACAGCTTGAAAGACTAAATTTCCAGATAAGTATAAAGACATTTTAGTGTGGAAAGATTGACTGTGTGGATGTGAAAAACAATTACATCCTATGGATTAGGAGGAGAATTTTGTTTACCATTGTGGTTCTCATAATGGAACAAGTTAAGTAAAAGTTGTGTTATATTAAAATGAATTATTGAATGTACAAGCTCGTTATTTTATTACTAATTTGTTTGAATGTCTTAGCAGATGCTAGGATATGACAATGGTGCATTGATTGACCATTGGTACGATTAGAGAGCTAAGTGCTCTCTGAGTACTTTTTTTAAGTACTGTATGGATGTCTTTAGCAGGCACTAAGACAGTGTGCACGTGATGCATTTATAAGAGGGTTGGTTCTCTCTGAGTACTTATGGAAGTACTTTGATTAAAACATCTCTTTATATTTCAAGAATTTTTGTTAGTTGCAAGTATTTTCATTTGATTGAAACTATGTGACTAATGTGATTGAATTGTTAGTCATACATTACAGGCTCTTTCCAAGAAGTGTTGATGGGTGTTCAACCATTTGATGAGAGGCTGCGTAAAAGCCATCATTTCTACCAATAATAATTGGTAAGTTTGTATAGATATTTTTCTATACTTTTGTGAATTGAATAAGGAATAAGAAGTAGAAATGGAAATGAAATTTTCTTTGCACTATACATGCTTATGAATATGGATAAAAACATTATTGTTTCAATTAATGGCATTTAAGGAAACGAAAGTGTCTCATTGCCAAGGGGAAGGAGTCCCTTTGGATTGCTTATATTATTATATCATGAGTATAAGTTTAAGTTTCAGTGAGAGAAGCACACCAAGGATGGTGTTCTCTTCAAGGGGGGGAGTATGTAACACACATACTCAAACAAATAAATATTACGTTATTTTATTATTATCAAGAAACGGTTCAACGAATTCTTGAATCGTTTGAAAACTGATCGAATTGCCATTAGTGGGTATTTTCCGCCAGTACTTCATAAAAATTTCTTCCCCCTAACAGCATGGTTAAATAATTGTGGTAGCGGATAAGTCGGAGCCGGGCCTCTTATCAGACAAGTAGGCACAAGTGTCTGCCGGCGTGCTTGAGGAGCAGTGCAAAATGGAAGTTTTATTTCATTGGATTTATTTGTTGTTCTGAGTGCTTTGTTAACAAGCATTTTGAATATAGTGGATGTGGGAGAGCTCTGCAAGCGCTAGACAAAACCCTAAGCGGTTGCGTTATCTGGTTACTGAGGTTTGCAGCTCTGCACCCAAATCTGGACTAATATATGTCGTGGAGCTTAAGGGTTTGGAATACCTTCACGCAACCACTAGTATATTCACTTCTAGTTCGCTGATGACCACAAAAATATTGCTATGGATTTACTTGATTCTTTCTGGCTTCGTGGTCGCCCAGTACCAGTTTGCATTGCTGTTAAATAATTATGTTCAAGCCATGACTCAAATCGGTGAATGGTAAAGTGATTAAAGTAATCTTTGCTAATTTTAATTTTATAATCTTCTTTTTGTGAGAAGAAAGATATAAGAAAAGATTATATATAAATGGTGTTAATTCCTTTTCTTGATAAGAGTCGATTGGAATGAGAGTCAACTTCCAAGATAAGTGATTTTGGCTTACTCTCTTTATTATATAGTCTTCCTCTTTGTGAGTTAAAAGATATAAGAAAATATTATATATATATATCATATTGTTTTTCTGCTAAAATATTATTAGAAAATAGAAAAAAAAAATACTAATGATTCTTCTCATATTTCTTGAGATAAGTTGCATATACCAAGAAAATGGTATTTCGTTAGTTTATTGGGATTTGATCGAAACAAATTCACTGTTGACTGTTTTCATAAGAATGGATTTATCTTGGGAGTAGAAGATAAGTCCATTGCGTTAATTCCTTCACAAGGGTTTACAAAGGTTACATGTTAACTTTGTTATTATTTTAAAAGGTCTATCTAGCTCTTATGCCCAAATAAGGGTTAGTTATGGTACTTTATTTTTAAAAAGAGATTTTCTTGATTATATTTAAAGAGGGTAACTCTTTAATAAAAATATTTTAATTTGCAAGAAAATAGAAAATGCATGATATTTATTTAAAAAAAGGATTTTGTACTCATTTAATTTAGGAAATGAGAACAAATCCAAGGTATTTATTGAATATATTAAAGAGGATAACTCTTGAAATACCTTCATGTGCGATAAAGAAGAAAAGAGAAGTTTCTTAGATTTATATTCATTAATCATGTGGAAAATAGTAATGAATTAATAAATCCATGGCTAGTTTCATAAAACCATGAATAGTTTACCATGACAGTGGTAGAGATTAATGAATTAATAAATCCATGGGTAGTTTTTCCATGGTGTTGATGGAGATTAATTATTTCATAAAACCATGGGTAGATTACCATGGTGTTTGCAAATATTAGTTATTTAATAAATCCATGAATAGATTACCATGGTGTTGGTAAAGTTAAGTTATTTAATAAATTCATGTTTAAAGGAACTAATCAGTTATATTCCTTTAGATGAACAAACTAAGTGATTACTTTTATATTATCATGATTATGAAGTTAATTCCTTTTGGAGGAATATCATGCAACACATGTATTAGCTTTTATTGAAAAATAATATACATTTTTGTATGTAGAAAGATAGCTTGTAGTATTAAAACTACACTTAATATGATTGTTAGTATAATCTTGAAAATGAGACATGTATTTATATTCTTAAGTGCACAGTTTTACAAAAGGAAAACATATGTTTACATATACTATCATTATGAAAATTCTCTTTGAGAAGATAACATCAAGGAGTTATGTGTTTCTTTGTGAAGGCACTCCTTTAGGGAGAGTCTCTTGGAATCAGGATGCATTCGCATGCATGGAAGAAACAATTGTTATGTTAACTTGCATACCATGCACTAAAGGTAATATCTTAAGGGTTAGCTATTTTGATTAAATTTATGTAAATCACATGCATAAATATCTTAACTGATGTATCAATTTATTTTAAAGAAAATCCTGGGAGATGTAGCCATTGTCTTGCAGGAATGCGTTGTTATGCGAGGGAAGAATTAGTTATTGTGATGAATTATAACCAGAACATATGAGGTATGTGTCATTAAAAAGAGAATGACAAGGTACTTTACTTGCATGTCATGAATATACATGATTAATACTTTATGAATCTTGACCATCATTTTACGCTGAAGGTGTCATAGAAGGGAATGATGGTGACATGTACAAAGGAATATTATGCTTGTCACGTTAAAGAAAAATTATGCTTGTCCCGGTGGAAGGTAAATGATTAATGTTCATGTAGATGAGTGCGAGTTGCAGGAAGTTCCAATGTACGATGGTCCATTGTAGGTACATCCATGCCACCAAGATGTGAAGACATGAAGATATGAAGACCAGAGGGTAAATGGTATCATATTTTTTGAATGGCTTAAAGCTAGATATTATATATTCCCTTGTAAGATTATATAAATGATGGTTAAGGGATGGTCTCCCTTATAATCCATTCAGTGATGGGCTGAACACCCTCACGAGCATTTAATAATAAAATTAAACGTCTGCTCGTTTTCATCCTATAGGGCTTGCAATGTATATTGGTGTTCAATGACGTGATTGATTATTGTGTCAAGTTGATGATGTTGATTCCTTTCTTGTTATGATGTTCATAATGGCAAGTGTGTGATGACTATATGAGTAATGAAATGAATGGAAGGTTACATCCTACATTATTATGTTAATGTACTATAATGGATGTTGTTAATGGTTAAGGAGATTACTTTTCCTATTCTAAAAGTTACACTATGAATTGGTAAACATTTTATGTAATGATGAGTAAGGAATATTTAATGGTGAATGGTTAGTTACCCATGAGTAACTCGTATTAAAAATATTATCTCCTTACATTTCCATGTCAAGTTAATGGTGTATGTTACAATTTTCCTTTTACTTCTTTATATGATTGATACATGCATGAAATTTCACATGTAAAGTTCAGTTAGATAATGATTTCCTTCTTAAATATGACTAAACATTTTTGTGTCATCAATCTGTTGATAAAATGTCAAAATGTACAGTAATAAAATTTGTGAAACTTAAGGATCAATTTGATTTTAAAATTCAAATCTTAATTTTGTATTAAGAATTTTATATATATTTATATATATATATTTTTTTTTACTTTTGAGAAAATGAATTACATTTTTATGTTATTGAAATTTTACAATTGATAATAAGAAATAATTTTTTTTGTTTATGAGGTTTAAGATAGAGGGTGATCTTCACTCCTAGATATTAAGTTATTGGTTCAATTTCGCCTCTCTTCCCTCAGTCAATTCAAATGTTATTCTTCAATATGACTATGATGTAGCCTCACCAATACCGAACTTACAAAATAAACAAATTTTTGTTACATCTATGATCTATTTATTTTTCCCTATGAACTATATTATGAAGAACCAAGGAAAAATATGAAATATAGAGGTATGCAAAGTAAATATAATTGTTGTTGATGAAGTGAAAATTTACATGGTCTATGCAAGTGTGGTTTATGAACATTTTTATATTAATATTAAGTCTTACATTTTTTTTATATTAGGTGTTAATTAGGTGAAAATTAAGATTAAACATTTAATTAATATTATGTTTATGTAATAGCATTTAGTCAATATTATATTTTATAGTAATATAACAATATTATGCGTTGTAATATTACCTTTAAAATGGGGTGTAAGGAGGGGGAGAGATTTTCATTAATCCCAAAGGAATCATTGAAGAGAAATTTGCATGGGACCTCAGAAAAGATGTGAACAATAAAGGGGAAACTTATGGATTGTTCTTTGGGAATTATTTGGCTCAAAAAAGGAACAAAATAAATCTCTATCCTAGGGGACTACTTAATTATTATAAATCATATGAATTACAATACATCAATGAAAAAGTATAAATTGAATCAAATTATCAAGAAAAATCATGGAATAAAACCCCTCTTTGGTCAGTTACAGTTTTATCATATTCTAAGAGAAAAAAAATAAGGAAGAAGATTGAAAAACCAATAGAGCCTACAAAATGACAAAAGAGAATAGCAATGTGAATAGAAATGTAACAATGGTTAAAATACCATAATTGTTGATATAAAAAATCATACCAATAAAGGAATGCCTGAGTTAGTACTAATAAGAGAAAATTGTGGAATGTTAAGGCTTCCCCACTTAGTTTTCCTCCCTCCCTTTGTCTCCTCCCCTCTCCACTTGTATCTCCTCCTGCCCGTCCCCCACATCTCCTATCCTCCCCTTCAACTTGACCCCTCATTTCCCCTTCCACCTTGTATTTCTTGCTCTTCCTCTCTTATTTCCTCCCCTCCCATCTCTTCCCCTCTCCCTTCCATTCATTTGACATATCCTCCAGTAGATGGCCACTTGGAATATGATTCTCCCCATTACCATTTGTCCTCATCCCCATCCCATCAACCCACATTCCATCATCCCCTGTTCCATTAATCCTTATTCCAAACACAAATTACCCCTTCCTCATGGATACTTGATTTAGAGGGTTTCCAGATGAGTTCAAACACATGCCAGATGGATTTGGCCATGTGAAACACTTGGTGGTTGGTTATTTTTTTGGATGGACGCAACATTTTTTTCATTTTTGGATTATCCCCTGCTCTTGGCTTGGTCATTTTAAAGGCATGTGAAGCTTAGGAGAACATGAGTGGTGTTTATTCCTCTAGTGCTAATGTGGCCCTTTCACATGGGGGAAGTCAACTCTACATAAGATGAAGGTTGCTTCAATGAGCATAAGGATTATGGTGATCTGTGAGAAGGCTTAAGACATGACCTCAAATCTAGGTCCCTTTTGCAGTTCGAGTAAAAGGAATTTCTATATAAGCAAGTGTTACAGTCCATTTTCTCGTGGGATGAAAAGTTTAGTCTTTGTTGTGTGTTTCTTTCGACCAAGTGGAAAGGCCAAGGTAATTTTGGTGGTTGGGTTATAGGACAATATTGGGATTTTTATATGTTTGAGATTCACGAAGGTTGTTTGGGGTTGTCGAAGGAGGTCTCGACTAGTGTGTCTTTTGATTGGATTTCTAGGTCCTCTCTTGGTTCTGATTGGGTCGCGACTATGGGTGGCAAGGATAATTGGCATCACTTGTCTTCCATGCAGCTAGAGA
The DNA here is from genome assembly GCA_034641835.2 of Pinus albicaulis. Classification (NCBI taxonomy): domain Eukaryota; kingdom Viridiplantae; phylum Streptophyta; class Pinopsida; order Pinales; family Pinaceae; genus Pinus; species Pinus albicaulis. The sequence goes on along the minus strand of CM076584.1, from coordinate 720,616,231 downwards.
GAATTTAGGTGGCGAGGAGAATTAGGGTGGCAAGAATAATTACAGACGTCTGTCTTCGGTTTTGGGTGACCTTTCATGGGTGGCATTTCTCTATTTATGATTACTATGGGCATATGAGGCATGTGTGTCTTAGCTCTGTGAATACAATAAACCACTAGGAGGAAGGCATCTCTCTCTCAATCTCTTGGGGACACCACAGGCCTCGAACTAGCAGAATGTTGGGGAGGATGGGGAAATATTGTTGTCATCTCCTCGCTTATGCTTCTCACTGCGACAAAGATCATGAAGAAATTAGAGACAATATAGAAACAATTCAAAGGTATTTTCATCAACAACGGAGGGAAACATTGGAGATAAAGGAGCATCAACTAAATAAAAACAAAGGAATTCACTAACAAGAGGATGAAATCAATGCACTGCAGAGTCAACTGGAATATCTTCAGTTCAAATTGAAGGATCAAAGCATTATGCTAGAGGATGAAGAAATGAGAATCGATCTCAATGTTCCGGCAGCTATGGAGGAGTGACTATTTCATTGGGTACTTTTTTGTGTTTTTTTATGCTAGACTATAAATGTAAAATGATGTTGCAATAGTTTTGTCATATGTACTACGGTAGACATGTACGAAATAAGAATTATGTATTTTTGGGAAGGATAAGTCGAGATGGGATGATAAGAAATTTTTTTGTTTTGCCCACAAATGGCCATGAACCTATACTTAAAGATCCTAGTTTTTTGCTGCGTCGAGGCAAAAGTTAATATTATTATAATTGTACACTTTTAGGCATATATCAACAACATTTATTAATGTTTCATTAATTTGGTTGTGCCAATACATAGAACATTAAATGTTTTCACTCAAACATGTCAAAATATTTTATCTATTCTATATAATTTTTTGTTAATAATATATTTTTATATATGTGTGTGTGTGTGTGTTTTAATTTTGTGCATTGAAATATTGTATTTCAACATTCATACTATTTTTTTTTTGTTATTAGTATTTTCAAAGAATGGTATGTAAATTTATATTAATAATAAAATGAATTACACATCTATATTTTACTTTTATTAAAAAAAAAAAAAATTATATATAAAAGGAGGGTATTGAAATATTTATTTATGGCTAATATTAAAATAATCTTTTTTTTTCTTGTTTTTAACTTTTATAGTTATATATAGAATATATTAGTTATAGTGCATATTGGTATATAGTGAAATATATTTGGCCAACATATATTCATTTACGTGGTTCTTCTTAATGTAGAAATCACAGGGATCAAATCTTTCAATATCCATCTAAACAAGAGCTTAAAACTTGATGAAAAGTATGTGCCTGAAGATATTTGATCCCTCTTGACACTTAGATAGTTTTGAAATTAAGATGGACCTATGTAGTTATTAGTCACTGCCTCGCTAGGGACTATAACATTTGCCTCACGGTAAAAGTGCATTGACTATGCAATATTTTTCTATATTATTGTAGTTTTAACCAAAGTTTCATGAAAAGATGAATATTTGTATTTTCCGTAAATTTAAAACTAATTTTATATTTTTGTAGAAATATAATTTCTAATTTTCAATTTTCTCAACAAGTTGTGATGGAAAGTAAGTCCCCTAGTAGAGAGCATTCTGTTTTCGATATTTGTAAGTGATTGAAAATTAATTTCAAAAAAATTAACTAATTTTGTGAGTGGCCATTCCATTCATGAGTGCTCCATAGGGGCTTCACTCAATGAGCCTCTGACATATCATGTGATCATGTGAGTTCATGGCATACTGAACAATACCTCTAATTTGAATACAAATTAGAAAATATCTCTAAATATAACATTACTTAACCCATACCAATATGAACCCCCAACACCTTCCCAATTTAAAAAACCCTTACTTTCATTAGATATTGTATGTGTCCATTTTTCATTAACATTTTGTATACCTTATTATATTGTTTTCATTAAATTTAAGCTCCATTTTTTATACCCACCAATATAAAAGCCCTTTACCCCCTAATATATGCTCAATACATTATGTCATTTTAAACTCAATATACATCAACTAGTATAAATGCATATGGTATTTCCCCCTTAGTGACGCCCCAGTGGAGTGCTCTAACACTCACACTGAAAATTTTATGTTGTGGGTATGCCCAATGATGTTAGAAATAAATCGATTGAAGGTCCTTTACATGGGGGACGAGGGGGGTGTGAAAGGTCAAGGCAAGGTTGGGGGCTCAACAAATCTCCAATTAATATTATTATATTTCATTCTAAGAGCTTTGATGTGTAGAGATTTCACTGTGTAGAGGAAGCTTCCTTCACACAATGAAATATTTGCATAAGGACCCTTAGTAATCAATTGCAACATCTATGGTGGGAATTGGGAATTCATTTTAAATCAACTATTACAAAGGATATTTTATTAAACTAGATATTTGAATCACATTACCAAGTACTAGTTTTTTATAGCTCCTCCTACATTCGTGAACCCTTCCATGTAGGTGTCTTGATTGGCAAGACCTACGCTGAGAAATGTCTTCAAATCACCGATGACATTTGAGTTAAAATTTGAGAGGGTAGTTCAAGGTAGGCATCAAGAGTATCTTGTTATAATCCAAGGGCCACTTCCATTGTCATCTTTGAAGCGACCATGAATGTCCTCTCCACTAAGCCGATCAATGCCTTCACCATGACATTGACAATCTGAGGAAAAAAAAAATTTGTGTATTAAAGGAAGAATCATGTGAGAGTAAAAATGTAGACCAATGGGTGATATCACAATTAACATTGAACACTATGTTATAACCGAGAATTATTTTAGTCACTGAGTTACACTAGCTAACTTGTAATTTTATATCAAAATTGAAACTTGAAGTACCACAATCTTTGTAGCTTGTCTGCAAAACTTTTATATACCCAAACATTGCATACAAGTTTTAACATTCAATTTTATGAGAAATTATATGCTTGGTCCTTTTTATCCACACTATTTCTTTCTTTCAAATCTCTAATCCCGATAACACTGACAGTCTCGTCTATATAGAATTTTAGGTTGATACTAGCAACATAAAAGCTATTAGTAGTTCATTCTTTCACCACTTAATATCAACAAAATATAGAGCATTTTTTAATATTTCTTGAAATTTTGTTACTTCCATGGACTCCTCAACTCACCTATAAGTTGTGGAACTTGAAATTATATTAATGCAATGTCTATTGTTCTCTTTTGTTGCTGGAGTGTAAGCAATTTCGGTGGAGGAAATGAAGCATCCAAGAGTGAGGATGGATGTCACAATTTCAGTGACCTTGATCATGTTTATGGTTTGATCTCGGTGTATTATATGCTATATTATCTTCTATTAAAACATTTGCTTGCCAAAATACTACATTTTTTTCCAAAATAATCGCTGAAGTGCATAATAAACAAATCATTATATGTGTATGAGGGGTGGAGACTACGTGATTGGTGTTAATGAGTTCTTCTCCATGTTAAATTATATAAATATGTTGTGAGGTTGTGAATGTTGGAGGGATTTTGAATTTTTGTTTTAAAGAAATGAGTATGTAACTTATGATCCAAGGCAAGGTCAACACCAATGACAATAATTCCATGGAAAATTCTCAGGGAGCTTCATTTTCTCTGGAACAAAAAATTACCATGGAATATTACACCTTGTATCACTTGGTATCTTCATCACGAGCCCATGAAAAATCACGAATCATAAATTCTAGAGGGAAAGCTCCTCACAACGATCTCTAAAAGCCACATTTCCCAATAGTGATCCATTTTCTTGAACAAGATTCATAATAGGGGTAGTTTATTTCAAGCCCATTGCAAGCATAGTGTGTATGACTATTGTAGTTTCTTATTTCTTTTAGGACTCATATTTACCAGTAATTTTATACCATATTGAATCAAAATATATATAAAAATACACGTGGAATAATTTGGTCAAAATCCACATCACTTGTTGTGTTTACCTTCACTACCTCTGCCTATCGATCTACTTAAGATGATTTCTCCTATTCCTTTGATGACTCTAGCTCTAATGCTATGGTATCAATGACCACTTCAACTATTAAATCTATAGTCGCATCACTAAGAGAAATGGGATGTGAAGGAGGTGGGAAACATAGTCGTCATCAGTGTTAATTAAGCTAGATTCTCCATGATTTTTTAGGAGTCAAACTCATAATATTATAAGGGGAAAATTAGACTTACGAACCTTGAAACGTGAACCAATAATTCACTATTGATAGCATTTCCTTCGATACGACTTACTTTTCTATGGAGGAAACGGATACAGATACCTACAAGATCCATGTTCATTTTCTCTACATTGCATAGTCTAAGAAAATTTGGAATTTGTTAAAAAAATTATTGGGAGACATGGAGAAATGCAAAGCTTTGTTTGAGTGCGAAGAAGTTGAACGTGTTATAGTGCGGAGAAATGTATTCCCTTCGCACTATTGTGCAATCGACTTCTCCAGACAATCAACATGCGCTAGTGCAGAGCTTCATTTGAGTGTGGAGAAATGTCTTTTCTTTGCACTCCCGCAGAAAAACCTTCTCCAGATGTTTCATACATATATATTGTATTGTAATTGGTGATCATAATGAAATTTAATAAAATATCATAATGATGGAAAAGGGAGCATATATTGTATTTTTATACAAATAGACTATAGTGACTATATTATATTATTATCAATGGAATTATTAATACAAAGCAATACATGAAAATAATTCTACTAATAATCTATGGAAATCGTATTGAAAGTATCCACATAGTAACTGGTATGGCTAGGGGTGAATATAATTATAGTTCTTAATTTTTATGTTTCGATATTTGCAGGAAATATTCTACATTGAGATCAAAACCATCATCATTATCATGGTCACTAAAATTACAACACCCATCCACACTCTAGGATGCTCCATTTCCTCCACTAGAATCATTGCCACCCCACCAGCAAAAGAGAACAAAAAACAATGCATTAATATAATTTCAAGTTCCACCACTTACAAGAAATGTGAGGAGTCCATGTGAGGAGTCCATGCCAGTGAGGGGTATCACTCATTATGGTATAAAATCATAAATAAATGATAAAAATGATGACATAAGAGGAGGTGTGCATATGAGCTGAGTTGTGCAGAGGTGCGCTGAGGATTTTATGAAACCCATAGGCATCCAACTTTCTCACAATTATTCCACTCGCCAATTGTTTATTTCAAAATTTCCAATTTGATTTACATTTATATTTATTGACTACGATTTTGTGTGAAATCAACATGTAGCTTGGCTTAGAAACTATGGTGCGATGTGACCATGGGGGCCTATCATGTTAGTCTCCACAACGTGTGATTTCTCTCGGCAATGACTGGTCCATGGGGGAGGGGTCTATCCCTTATTTCAACTACCATGGGTTCATAGTCATGGCTTCATTTCTATCCTAATATAAACTTGCAATTGCACCATATGTTGCAAAAGAAACGTGGTAAGGAAATATCATAGGAAAGAGTAGTCTAGAAAAAATAATTTGTTGCAGATAAGGAGCCATTGTGAGGGAATGAAAGGCATTTTTTTCTTTCATGGAAGCAATTCATGGAGGTTTTAACGATATTGATGATAAGAGTTATCAACCAGAAAAATTTTCTATAGATATTGAAATAGGAAATTGTGGGTGAAAACATATATATAAACCAACATAATATGTTCACATATATAAAAAAAAAAATTATAGATATTGAAATAGGAAATTGGGGGTGAAAATCTTTTGGTGATTAATAATTCTCTGAAACAAGCATGAAATGAGCATGTAGCTCAAATAAAATATTTTAAATACATTCAAGTACAATCTATCTAGCATATATGTAAATAAAGTGAATATTTATTAACAGAAATATAGTTTACTCCAAGTTCATATACATATTTGAGCGTTAATTTCATTCTCGTCATAAATTTTATATTGTATATGAATAGCAATAGTCTTGGTGTATAAGAAATTGAATGCCATTTTAATATGGAGACATTTTATGAAAGAGATATTGTTCTTTATGCTATGGTTTATTTTCTTAACTCCAAACTTGGTTTATTCTTTCTCTATATACATAAGAAACAAAAAATACAAAGTAATTTCACAATTTTAAGTTATACTTTTATATTTTATAATTACTAATCTAGTTTCTTATTAAACTATTTTACACACATCTATTTACTCAAATAAATTATATTGTGAATATGTTTTCTCCTATTATTTGATTACAAAATTATTGTACTCCCTACTAATTAAAAAAACTTTATTAATAAACAATTGAATGCCAAAGAAATTTTTTGATGTATAAATTATTTGTTTTATATGTAGTTGAATTTCCATTACTTATTATCTTCAAACCCCATGGGGAGGTATTGAACATGTGAGCCAACTTTAGGTAAATAAACATTCACATTGTTAACTTGGAAAAAAAATTATAATCCTAAAATTCTATTACCTAATCATATTTTTAAATATATAATTGAGTTCCATTCATTAAAAACAAAGGCAATATTAAGAACCTCCTAGAGTTATAAAAGGTAATTGACATGGAAAAAAAAAATCTCCTCATTACAACATACAAATGTTAATCTTAATTGAATCATTAAAAAACTAAAAATGGATAATATAAAGTATCACAATTTTCTTATGAGAACTAAATGTTCGTATATGAAACAATGATGGCTTTCATCAGTTCAAGAGCAGTAAAAACAAGTTTACTAAGAAAGTACTGAGAGATATTTGGAAGCAACTATTGAATTGGTGAACATGTCTTGCTCTATGGTGTTTGATATTGGGCATAGCTTTCTTGATCTTGTATACAAGACTGTAATTTTGAATGTATCTTATATTACATTAACCATGAAATTGTCAACATTTAGAGCATACTTGCCATCACATTTGTAGAGAAAAATAGAATGGAGTATCACATTTTCCTTATCATATCTAAATGTTCCTATATGCAACAACTACTTTATGCCTCATAGTTTAAATTTGTGCAGGGAGGAGGAGAGGAGTGTCAAGGTGCAATCTAGCATAGGAAGAGAAAGAAGAATCTTGTTTGGGACTCGAGATAGATTCATTTTCTGCACATTTACACTCAAAATTTAATAAAACAAAACTCACCATACTTTGAATTTTTTAAATAAATATCTTTAAAATTATAATATAAATTTAACACATTTTACTCAATTACACATTTAGCAATATTCATTAAAAAAAATACAAATATAAATTACTATTTTAAATAAAAATATTAAAACACATATAACAATATTCATTAAAAAAAAATGAAAATACAAATTACTATTTTAAATAAAAATAGTACAAAGAATCACATTAATTACCATGACCCTCGTGTACCTTCTTCTTATTAATTTTTAAATACCCTTTAAAATACCTAATTTTTGTAACTTATTCTTATTCACATATTGTCAATTTTCTAAAACTATAATCTACAAGTCTCATTTTTTATATCTTTGGGTGAAGGATAAAGTATCTAAATTCCCTTACCCTTTAAGAAGTATCCTCAATTACTGTACCACCCACCTCGACATCCAATCTAGACATCTTAGGTTATTCTAAATTCATCAAATAGTATATAATTTTTAGGGTGGTGTTCTATGTTCAATAAAATTCCCATGATTTCCATTACTATGTATGGGGTTCATTGCAACCTTTGATATATTTTGTGAGTTGTTGTGATTTTTTTTCTTACTTCTAAAACTTATTCTTGGTTGTCTCCTAGTTATCTTTATTCAAAACATTGTTATTGTATCATATATTTATAGAATTATATATATTTTGTGAGCTAATGTGATGTTTTTTTTGTCACAATGATTATTTTCTGTTTCGTTATGAACCCTTTAAAAAAACCACAGGAACATTTAATTTTACACTCTCATCTCATAGCATGGGTGTGGGTTTCAAAAATTGAAGAGAAAATTGAGCAATTATTGTTAGGAATTGTTGTATAAGATGGGAAATTTGGATGGTTTGTAGAGAATACGGGTGTCATAATAGATATCTATTTTGAAATTTTAGTGTCTCTGGCCACCATGCATCTAATAGGATCCATTTCAAAGAACGTCAATAGATTACTGTGTGAATGGTATCTTGTGACATCCATAGTCATTTTCTTTTATTGTGGATCAAGTTATAAACTAATACTTTGTGAAATACCTAGCCATTTCCTTGATTGTGGATCACGTAATAAACTAGAATACACTCTCTCTTTAGAAGACTCTACAATATATATTGGGTGAAGGGAAAGGTTGTGATAAAACTTGTAAAATAACCCCTTAGGGTTATGTCAACTTAATCTATTGTTAATCACATAGTGTCAATTTTGTAAAACTATAATCTAAAATAAGGACTAAATGGGTTTTTTCTTTTGTAAGTTTTGTTTGAATTGAAAAATAAAATAAAAATGTAAAAGCTACAATTATGTAGTGAAAAACTTTGTTTAAAATTTCAACATAAAAAGTTGAGTAAGTTTGACATCATATAATATGAAATTTTCTTATGATTATAAAGTAAAAAACATGAAATAGTTTTTAAGTACAATTAGGTAATTAAAGATACGTATACAATTCTTTTTAATAGAAGGAATTTGGTATTTATTAAAAAAAAAATCAGATAGATTATGTATGTAGTTACAAACTATTACAATTAAGTAATTAAAGGTAAATTAAGTGTTATTTAAAAAATGAGAATTATGAACATTCATCATTATTGATCAAGACAAATAATTTCCCGTGAAATAATTTAATAAACTATATTCCACATGAATACCATGGGTCAATACCATGCGTTGTTTTTATAATTTATTATTATTATTATTATTATACATAGTTAAAATGTTCATTACATTATGTCAATCTCTTTATTTAATTTACTTTTATTTTTATTTTTGTGTAATTTGACATAGTCAAAATGTTAAACATGACTTTACAACATTTCTATTATACACCTAAAATCAATCTAACATATTAAAAAGAGAAAGAAAAAAACTAGCATTATAAAAAAAATGTAAAAATATTTACTTGTGGATCTAATGGCCTAAAACATTTCAATCGTTTAGCATTTGATCCAATGGCTCAGACATGGACACATTGGCAGCTAGGGAAGTTGTTTTCAAATAAGGGCAATACCATGGGATGTTTTTATAGTTTATTATTATTATTATTATTATTATTATTATTATTATTATTTATTTAGTTTAATTTTACTTTTATTTGTGTGTAATTTGACATAGTCAAAATGTTAAACATGACATTACAACATTTCTATTATACACCTAAAATCAATCTAACTTATTAAAAAGAAAAAAGAAAAAAACCAACATTATAAGAAAAAACATAAAACTATTTACTTGTGGATCTAATGGCCTAAAACATTTCAATCATCTAACATTTGATCCAATGGCTCATACATGGACACATTGGCAGCTAGGAAAGTTTTTTTCAAATAAGAACGCCTTACGACGTAATTGCACCTTAGTGTTCTTTCTTGTCTAGCACTAGGAGCCCCACCGAGTTGAAAATATGGAGAGTTGTGTGGAGGCTTTTATGAAATGTGGAGGCCTATACATTCTAGACAACTATTTGAATCATCGTAATTCCGAAGCTAACCATATCATCATATTGATCAATGATCTCATGTACAATTATTAAGAAAAGTGGCCATCAACATTTATTAAAAGAATCTAATTACTCTTGCATGGACTGTTGTTTAAAATTAGAGAGTTAGTTAATTGATTCAAGTTGTGTCAAGTTGAGTTACGTCATATTTTGGGTAAAGTCAAATTTAGTGTGTGGTTGCATGTTAATTTATTTTGGTGAGTTGATGGTGGAAAATTTTTAAATACCCTTGACCGGATTCATTTTACTCATCGAATTCGTGTGGTCAATAAAAGAGTCGCAGCTCATGTTAATATGTGTGTCAAATTTTGTGCCTTTCCTCCTCTCCCTTTCCAAGAAATTGGCATCAGAGAAAGGTTACAAAGATCCGGAGAGAACGAATTAGAAGAAATCTGTGAGGGAGAAGAGAGAAATATTTTTTTCTCTTGGTTGAGTTATAACACACCTTTCAGTGGTATTCAAGGAGTTACAATGCAAGAGGTACCTATGGAGAGATGCATTAAAGCAGGAAATCTTAACCCATAGATTTAGAAAGCGCATTTCATGGGGCGTCAATAGCGTTAGAGAACTAACATGCGTCTTCTTATCATGGTCAACGACATCATGTAACTTAAATACCTTAGAATGAGTGTGACTGAAGTGAAGAGGAATTTTTAAAAGGGACCAAAGTCAAACTTGAAAATAGGACACGTGGGTTCTTTCAACTTATATGAAAATTTGCTCATACGTAACTTCTTCTTTATTTCTCAAAAGGGCGTTTTACTATTATCATATGTTTATTAAAAGGACTTATACATACATTGAAAGGGTGTTGAAAATAACAAGGGTTTAATAAAGGTTTTAAAATGAATTTGTAAAATATTTTTTAATAAATTTGTTTTCTATACAAAAAAAAAACTTAGGGCTTGTTGAAAAGGAAAAAATTTAGGTTTTTTTTTAAATAATTGCATTTTCTTAATATGGAATTATCCACTTTCTAGCTCCGGTTTCCACATTTTACAGGGAAGGATTATGATGAGAGGGAAATTAATATGGATACCGCTTTAAAGGCTCATGGTTCTTAGGAATATGTTTTTGGTGTCCAAGTGTGAATGAATATTCAAACCTTTTCCCACATTAATTATCAATCCGGGTGCATTGGTTATTGCAAGGCTAACGTGCACACTATGTGAAAATACAATAGTGCAATTCTGATATCAATCATATATTCGATAATTTAAACAAAGCAAAATTCATTGTAAAAAAAATAAAAGAATGGAAGAAATAAATTTTAAAGCTTGCAATGCATTCACCAATAAAGATACCAGCAATTGGATCTACTATTACGATAATTAAGAAATATGCAAAACAAAAAACAAAGTTAACAATGAACAGAGAGAATGTTGCACCTGATCAGGAGAGTGGTCCCAACTCTCTGATCAAGGCTGTGACGTACTCACAGAATTACAAGAGTAACATGAATATAGCTTGCATTAACTCAATGAAATGTTCTATTACAGATCTCCATTCCTTGCATAGCCAAACCTCTATGCGTTATCTCCTATGCATTCTGTCCTCCCCTTCTCTCTGATTTGTGCTCTTTTAAATATACAAACAACAAAGGGGAAATAAATTGATTACAAAATGTCAAAAATAAAGATGAAATCTGAAATATCTTCCCATCATGATTCAGCTGGCACAAGTCGAATCTAGCAATTACAATTGGGGAAATTTTGGAAAATGACCACAATAGAAAATCTCCAATTATGGCCTTCGAAGAACCTTGCGTTTCTCTCAATCAAGACAAAATTTTGGAAAACTACCCATGAGAAAACTAATTTGGTCCATTCTGCAAAAAATCCATGTTTTGGATTTTCAAGATGCTTCTTCGTTTGCCTGAAATGTTCAATGAAAAATTGTCTCTTGTTATTCTAGCGAATTTCTGAGTCGGAATATTTAATTATCAGTTGAAGATCAAATCTACAATATAGAACATATCTTGGATGACGCTAAAATAGTGAGTGATGTTATAACGAATTCATTAATAAACCATTATTGGCCAAATCATGCATAATAATTATCAATTTATTAAAATAAAGGAGAACAAGTATTACTTATCCAAGAGAGCATAAATAATTATGAAATGGAATTATATAATGAATTATGATAAACAATGTGATAAAATAACATTATAAATAGTTGAAATGAATGTTAATAAGTGATAATAATAATACAAATTAGTGGCCCAATATCTCCCCCAAGCTGGACATGTTGCATGTCCCCGTGCACCCTAATGCTTTTGTATTAACCAAGTTGTAATACAATAATATAAATTCTCACCCTAGCACTTGATATTTATGGAAGAGAAGGCTTCTTCCCCAAATGCTTCCTTAAAAAAATATGCATATTTATTTTCAACCATATGTATATGAAGTTGCGGAAAATTATGATACAACTAAAAGAAAACTTCATTACAAACCAGATTTTACTGAGCGTTTGTAATAAAATTTATACTATATCAATCCTTGTCCACTACGAAAATCAAATCAATGCAACTAATGGATTTCAATATATCAGAAAAATGGTTGTAGGTAATAATGCATGATTTTTTGGAACTAATGAATTGTTTTAGCTTGAAAAATTTTGGTTTTAATGATACCTCTTTGTTGTCCAAAAAGCACAAAAATCCAATTGATAGTTTTAAGGATATACAAAAATGACGAAGAAATGAGAAACCATTCATTATGCATAGCAACCCTTCCCCCAGAATAGAGAATTAGCATGCCCTCATGCTACACTAGAAAATAAATTGTGGTGGTTACTACAATCATGGCTGAACTCTTTGTTTGGTGTATAACAACATGGACTAAGGGAGATTTTGAGAATGAATAATGAGATCGATGGATGATAAAGAATGTTAATGGCATGTTCATGATAATGAAAGTAGCACTCCCCCAAGGTGAAATATTTTGTATCTAAAAAATGGAAAGTGGTAAAGAAGGGGAAATAATGGTTAAAAAATATGAGTGAATTATGCCCAATGGTTTTTCATGACATTCTCCTAAACTTTTAATAAATCAAAACCTTGTGCTATTTTACCTCAAGTTTTACTTCCATCAAAAAAAATGTGGAATGAAATGTATGGATTGACATTTCTTGAAGTTGATGTAGGTTGATTTGATGCTAAAAGTGATGTGGAAGGTGGAAGCCATGCAAGCTGAAAAAAGTAATCAGAAAGTGTAGCAGGGTTTCTTCCACCAAACTGATAAGTTTCACTGTCATCTATAAAAAAAATTCATGAGTATCCTTAATAAGTAATTCATCACCTCAATAACCTCATTACATATAAAAGTGACATAATTATATTGTGAATGGCATGGGATAATAATGGATAATAAGGGAACTATGCATTCCGTATAGCAGTAAGCTTTGGTTGTTGTGAGCACATAAATTATGAGAATTAGTTATCTCAGTCTTTGCTTCTAATTGTAAGTCCAATTACCTAGGATTCAAAATCATAATTAGACCTCTTTATTCCACCTCAAATAGTAGTGGTGTTGTTAACCTATGACTAAATGGTGACTGATTGGGAAAAGAAACTGTCTTTGATTAAATATATGATACTTGAAGAAAAAGGAATGATGGATTAAATGATACAAAATGTCAAATATCAAACATCCTAAAAGTTTCATCCCTGACATGTAAAGTAAATATCTATAACTCAATAATAGATATAAACCATAACCACCATCATCTAAGAACTCATTAAATACTACCCTATTAACCATGAATTCTAGAAAACCTTGTATATGCAACAATCAGCTTTATCGGAAATTAGCTTTGAGAAAACAAGGTAACTAAGTAGATTATAATATTAAATTAACTTCTATATCATAGGAATAGCCACTTCTACCAGTAGGCGTCCATAGCCTCAACAGGGATGCCTTTTTAACCCATTGAGATGCCAGTATCCCATCTATTAGAAATAAGTATATAGTTAAAAAAGCCTTTCAATTTACTTAGATGTCAACTAAAGATCACTGTTCTGGCGTGGTAACTAGTTAATAGCAATTCAATTCATGGGATCTAATAAAAGTGAAAAATTTAGTTCGTGAAGAGACCTCTTGTCCTTTAGTTTTATGACTAAAGGCCATTACTGTGGCTTGGTGACCAGAAATGGTAAAGGGACTTTATTAGGACCTATGATTATGGTAGGTCAGCTTGTGATGAGACCTTCGATCCTCTAGTTGACCATTTACGTTTAATATTCAAGTATGGTTATTTTTAGTCAATAAATATTACTTAATAGATGGGGTGGTAGGTCAACTCCTTAAGAGCTAGGGATGGCGTAAAAAGTTGTGTAATAACTATGTTCAACTTTGATAGTTTTTGTTCTCAAAAAATAATAACCTTCAAATGACTCGTGATAAATATATTTTTCATTGTTGAGATTCGGGTTGTGGAATAGTTCATTAGATAACAGTGGAAAGATTTAAATACAATTTTGCGGTCATCATCATAAATTTTACAAGATCAGGGACTTGACCAATTAGGAAAGTTTAAATATGGCATGATGAAATCATCTTTGCATAATTATTCCTTAGAAATAAGATTATGTTTATAGATAAAAAAAGTTAAATTGACTACCCAAGAATTATGTCAAAGAGGGCCTAGACCATTACAAAGTGTTTCTCATTCACCAAAGAGAAAAACAAATCAAAAATACCTACATAGTTGAATTCAACGTGAAAATTAGCAAACAATAGTAGTTGTGATTGAGGTAACAACAACCATGACTTAGGTACTAACAAGGAAAGGGGAAAAAGAACAATGGTAGGAAGGTGACATGAAGGAGGATTAGTCACTTTACAAAAAAATGAGGAATTAAGTGTGAACCATTCCTGACAAGACTAACCATAATAATTATCCTTATTACTAAGTACAAGACCTCCCCCCAAGTAAAGTATGTCTGTCATTAGTCATAGTTGGTCATGTAGTAATTAAAATACCAATTAAATATATGGATTCATTCGAGGACATACCTAGAGACTTACCTTGGTGGATTAACAACACTGGAGGAGTAATAGCACCAACTACTTAGAAAATTATCACCATGGAGTAACATCACTGAAGGAGTAACAACATTGGATACATAGAAGATTTTTCAGAAAATTTTTCAGAGTAGCAACACCCAAGGAGTAACACCAGTGGCAAATTCACAATACTGACGGAGTAACAACACCCAACAGTTAGAAAAAAATTCAGAGTAACAACATCGGAGGAGTAACATCAGCGAAGGAGTAACAACATTGGATACTTAGAAAATTTTGAGGAGCAACAATAGTGACAAATTCACAACACCGACGGAGTAACAATAGTGACATATTCATAGTAGCGACGAAGTAACAACAAGGACAGATTCACAACACCGACGAAGTAAAAACATCATGAGTAGTAGCATCCGAAGTGACAACATCATAGAGTAGCAACATCCAAGGAGTAACAACATCAAGGAGTAAAAAAATTGTGAAGTAACAACATTGCACAGTAGCAACATCCTGAGTAGCAGCATCCAGAGTAACAACATTTGAGGAGTAACAAAAATGAAGGAGTAAGAGCATTACAGAGTGGCATCATCCAAGGAGCAACAACGTCACAAAACTTACGAACTCACTCCTTTTATTTTGAGAACAAAAAGAAAATGTGACTTTGAAGTAAACAATACCTGAAGCATAAAAACATAAAAGAAATCAGAAAATAAATGATTCTTTATTGAAAAACAATAAATAAATAAATAACTTAAGTTACATTGGTTATGGTTTTTTTTTTTTTTTACAACAATGTTGTTTGGGAATGGTGAATGAATGTAAAAATGGTTTTTCAGAAATTACTTCGATTTCCAAATGGAAATCAATTCCTCATTTCTCATGTTATAAATCCGTTAATTGATGAAAATTATTCATGTTGTTTTCTCTATGTGAGGAAACATCTTTGAAATTTTTTTTATTTTATTATCATTGCCTTCAAGAATCACTTGTTCATAAATTGACCTCATTTATTCTCCTTTGACCTACAAAAAATGAGTGTCTACCTGCAAAAAAACATGAAATAATGGAAGAAGAGAGGTGATCGAGCTCTCCTAATCCAAGAAATATGAAAAAGAACAATTATTTATAAAACAAATCCATGAAAAAAATAACAAAGTAAAATTAATTTATTACTTGCAGAAGAGTGGTGGCCAACCATACCAACCAGCAGTGTCTCAATAATAACTTCTTCTTTTTTCGTTAGATTTGAGTGATTTAAAATCCAAATGAAACCAAAATCAAAGAGATGTCTCCAATAGAAAAATGTTTAAAAAATTCCATGTAATTGTATGTTAAATTTTCTTAGAACAACCTGCATAATAGAGTCATTTTTTATTTTCCAGCTCAAACCAACAATTGATATTTCAAGCATAACATTTTCATTTCATGATGGATTGAACCGATTAAAACTGGAGATTAAATTATATTAATTTATATATCTCCAATAGAAACATTATTTTATGGAAATACGCTAAATACGTTAGTGAATAGACGAGAAATCATAGTTTCAAGAGTGTCGATTTACGATAAGTAGTCAGTATTTTGGTCATAAATTTCTCATACGATGTCGAAATAAATTTATTCAAATTGTGTTGTAAGCTATATTCATAGGGTAATATACCATAGAAACAGCTTTCCAAAATCTAGTCATTTAAGCCTCCAAAAATTGACTATCCCAACTCTGTTCCTTAGCTACCTACTAGACATCTTGTCATTGTTTTGATCATAACTTTTTCATTTCAACTTGAAATCAAGTGATTCAAATTGGGTTAGAAACTATGAATGAAGGGATATTTAGGATACAAGCATGTATTGAAAATATGCCCATTTGGTCCCTCAAAACATGCCTGTCCTGATTGTTTTTCCAGAATCTTCATCAAGCCCACAAGCCATAAGATATGATAATTAAGGAATTTTTCCAAGAATGTGATCAAAATGAATATGAATGTTTGTAGGAATTTTATTTTCAATATAATGCATATAAATATATAAATAATTTTTAATATTGATCACCGAAGTTAATTTTCATAGCGTGTTGCAGCAAAAACAACTATTTTTACATCTAAAGAAATTTATTTATTTATGTTTTTATTCATTCTATGTTCTACACTACACTGCTCTACTTTGAAAAATAAAATATACCAAAATATAAGAGTACTTCAAGTGAAGCCATTTTCAAAATAATGCCTCAAGTATGCACATACCCATATTTGAAAAATGTATGTTAATAAATACACGGGTATGAGAGACCAAATTGCATGTTAAGGATGGTTCCAAGAGTTTTTGAAGTGTAGAGTGATGTTGCGAGCAAACAACAAAGTGAAACCAGTCTTCAATATAGTCTTGATTTCCCATATTTTTTGCATCCTAAAGTTCCATCACTGAGTTCTAGATTATGTTGATGCTTTCTTCCTTGACCTCATCCTCTGCCTTTTTATTTAGATCTTTGTTCATAGAACTAGCGGAAGGAAAAAAAAATCAAACAATTCTTAAAGATCAGGACCTAGAGCAGGGTGAAACTTCCCTCCCCACGACAAGAGATTGGGTGTTTAAACATAAAGAAAGAAATCAAGAAAGAAAATAAAGAAATCTTAAGCTCGGGACCTGGATCAGGGTAGCATTCCCCTCCCGATGACGATAGATTAGGCCCTAAGAAATCAACATAAATAAAAGAAATAAAAACGACTAATGCTCAGGACCTAGAGCAGGGTAGCATTTCCCTCCCCGGGACGAGAGATCAATTCCTAAGAAATCAATAAGAAAGAAGAAAAATAGAACAACTATACTCAGGACCTAGAGTAGGGAAAAATTTCCCTCCATAGGATGAGAGTTTGGTTCCAAATAAATCAATAAAAAAAGAAAAATAGAAAAAATACACTCAATACCTAGAGCAAGGTAGAATTTCCCTTTCTAGGATGAGATATTTATCCTTAGATCAATATGAATCATGTTCTTGCACCTTTGTTAGCCTCCTCGGCAATGGCACCAAAATGTTGGTGTCCAAATGTGAATGAATATTCAAACCCTTTTCTACATTAATTATCAATCTAGGTGCATTGGTTATTGCAAGGCTAATGCACACAGTATGTGTAGATACAATACCAAAATTCCGACATCAATCATGGAAACGATAATTTAAACAAAGAAAAAATCACTGTAACAACAATAAAATAATGGAAATAATAAATTGTAAAGCTTGCAATACATTCACAACAATAAAGATACCAGAAATTAGATCCACTATTATGGCAATTACTAAATATGAAAAATAGAGTTAACAATGAACAAAAATAATGTAGCACCTGAGCAGGAGAGTGGGCCCAACTCTCTGATCAGGGCCGCAAAGTACTCACAAACTTACAAGAGTAACACGAAGATAACTTTCATTAACTCAATGAAATGTTCTATTAAAAATCTCCATTTCTGGCATAGTCAACCCTCTATGTGTTATCTCCTATGTGTTATATCCTCCCCTTCTCTTTGATTTGTGCCCTTTTAAATATACAAACAACAAAGGGGAAATAAACTGATTATAAAATATCAATAAGCAATATGATATCTGAAATATATTTCCATCATGATTCAGTTGGCACAAGTTGAATCTGGAAATTACAATTGGGGCAATTTTGGAAAACGACCACAACAAAATATCTGCAAATATTTCCTTCGAAGAACCCTGCGTTTCTCTCAATCAATGTTGAATTTTGGAAAAATTATCTCAAAGAAACTAGTTTGGCCCATTCTGAACAAAACCAATGTTTCGGATTTTGAATATTATTCTTCGGTGGGCCAAAACATGTAAGCCAATACTGTCTCTTCTTATTCCAATGAATTTATGAGTTGGAATATTTAACTATCAGCCGAAGATCAAATCTGAAATCTAGAAGAGATCTTGGAGGCTAAAATAGTGAGTGATGTTATAACAAATTCATTAATAAACCATCATTGGAAAAATCATGCATAATAATCATTAATTTATTAAAATAAATGAAAAAAAGTATTAATTATCCAACAGCGCATAAATAATTATGAAATGGAATTATATAATAAATTGTGATAAATAATGTGATAAAATAACATTAGAAATAGTTGAAATAGATGTTAATAAGTGATAATAATAATACAAATTAGTGGCCCAACATATGTTATGGATGGATTTCTAGAATTTAAATATGAAGCAGCTAAATGAGCCCTTAGTAATACAAAGAAGGAAGAATGGAATAATGATACAAATAGAATGTGCAAGAATTTCATCTTATCCAGCAACGAGTGAAACTAGCAGTGATTTAGGGAATTATGATCATGTCTTCAACAAAGATAACATTGGAGACTTTTGCAACAAGCCATAAAGCTATGGCCAAAGTCAATATTGTTATGTTGTAGAATACTAGAAGATATTTTGAAATTTTAAAGGTAAAGGAAACAAAGGACATTGATTCATTAATGAATTAGGTCTTGATTTTTGTAAACTAGTTAAAAATTTAGGTGATGACATAGAAGGTCAAAATGTGGTTGAGAAGGTCCTTAGTTACTTGTCCATCAAATTTGAAATTGTAATAGTAGCCATAGAATAACACGAGGACTTGGAAAAATTCACTGGTGGTGATTTGATGGGATAAATTTTATCCCATGAAGCAAGGATAAACGAAAATAAGGATTCCACCTTTGAAACCACTTTTAAAATCTAGGGTTATATTTCAAAAGATAAAGGTTGAGGCAAAGGTAAATTGAGAGGAAAGGGACGAGGCCAAAGACATGGTGATGAGAGAGATGAAAAAGAAGGGCAGGAACATGAAAGTGGAAGCAATGGAAGAAGCTCCAACAACAATCAAAGAGTCATCAAATCAAATGTGAGATGTTATTACTGCAATATTTTTTTTCACTATGCTTCTGATTGCAGGAAGAAGATAAATGATTAAGGAAAACATAGAGCTAATGTAAAAATAGAGAATATTGTCTCCATGTTCCTCGCTTGACATACAATGCATGAACATTATAATAATGTGTGGCTATTAGATGGTGCTTGCCGTAACCACATGACAAGAAACAAGAATTTGGTTGCAAATTTGGATCAATCTGTGAAGAAAACTGTAAAGTTGGGCACTGACAAGACTGTCAATGAGGATGGAAAAGGAGTGCTCAACATTCTAACTAAGTACAAAAAGTCAAAGGTAATTTAACAAGTATTTTATGTTCCTAGTCTCAAACATAATTTTATAAGTGTTGGTCAATTGATTTAGAAGGAATACAAAGTTAATTTTTAGGGAGAAGAGTGTGTTATATATGAAAATCCTCCAATAAAGAAGTTGATAGAAAAGGTGTATATGATCAGGAACAAACTCGTTCCTCTAATCATGAATTATATTGATCACATCATTTTGTTTACAGTTGCATGTTCTAATGATTACTCGTTATGGCACTTTTGGTTTGGACAAGTGCACCTCTCTGGTTTAAAATTGTTGCAGAAAAAATAATTGGTTAGAGGATTACCTCCCATCAAAGAACCTTCTAGTACTTTTGGGTGTTTCATATTACAAAAGCAACACTGTGAAAGTTTTCCAAAGGGAGATTCATATAGAAAAAAGAAACCACTAGAGTTGGTTCATACAGACTTGTGTGGACCCATGAGGACACGGTATATTGGTGGAAGTTTTTACTTCCTCACTTTCATTGATGATTTTAGTAGAAAGATATGGGTTTGTTTCATGAAGAATAGGGCTAAAACTTTTTCTAATTTTAATGAATTTAGAGCCTTAGCAGAGAACCAGAGTAAATGACAGATAAAGGTAAAATATGATTTGAAATAATTCCATGATCACTGAAAAAAAACATGGAATAAGAGGACAATTTTCTACTATATAGACACCTCAGCAAAATGGTGTAGCTGAGAGAAATACCAAAACCATTATGAACATGATCAGGAGCACATTGAGAGGGAGAAACATGTCTAATGAGTATTAAGCAGAAGAAACTGCATGTGTTTTCTATGTGATAAATATATCCCTTAGAAAGAGTGTGATGAAAAGAGTACCATAAGAAGCATGGTCAGTTATGTCTTGTAGTGTATCTCATCTAAGAGTGTTTTAATTTGTAGCCTATGCTCATGTGTTTTAGAAGTGAAAATTGCATATTTAATGATTATAGTGATCAATAAAAAGCTTACAATGTAATGTATCTCTTTTATCCAACTATATATATATATATATATTTTTTTTTCCAATAACCTTAATTCACTATTCTTAAGTATTTCTATTATTAGTGATATTTTCAATTCTCTTAAGTCATAATTCAGAACTTCAACCTTCAATGGTTTTCTATATAAGGAAAGACTTAATAATTTATAAGAGACTTATACTTATACCATTTATATTTTTTTTATAATTGCAATAGAGCTTCAACATCTATGGTTATTGTAGCTCTTAACTTTCATATATTAACTTTTGTCTTACTCTTCAATTAAGACAATCATACAAATACTCCACATGCCTATAATGATTTTGTCACAATACTACACCCTTTTATATTAACTATACTTAATCCAAATTTTAGTCTAACAATCTCTACTTTATTACATACCTAACTCTAGTTATCTTGTATACTTTTCTAATGTGACATTTCCTATACATATTTACATTGGCAAAGGTCTATTTATAGGTTATAGCTTACGTCGATATTCATTTATGTTAATAGAGTATTAGTTTCCATGGGATATAAATTTCGCTTTCGTCTAATTACCATGTGAATCTCGACATATCATATCGTTTATGACAATATTTTTTTTCGTTTTAATTAAGTCCTGGAAGGTTATGCCAACTGACACTTATTAACTATACCCTTCTTGCATTTCTATGCCAGTATGCTTTCCTTAAAGTCCTTCACCTATTTGGGTCCTCGAGCCACAAAATTTAACATGTTTTATTGTTTTCATATGATGGTTCTGAAATCATAAACATATTTTATTGTTTTCATATGACGATTCTGAAATTGTATTAATGCTCCCCTCTACAATTGTACACTTAGCTTTTAATGCAACTAAGGTCTTCATCATATCAATGGAATGATCATTTATCTATGGGACAACCAATAGATTTGTGACAGTTGTAAGGTTGGATTTGATTAGGGTTTTGCAACTCCATCCCTAGTAATTTTAGAGTTTAACCCTATTTCATTTCTCTAGATTTTTTGTCTTCATGTGTCATTTCTCTGGTTCTCTCACACTGTATGAATAAGGTGCAGTCTATGAACTCTATGGCATGCTACGACACCAGTCTAACGCCTTCAACCTTACACACACAGGTACGTCTCATTTTATTGAACCATATCTGCTTGAATACATTTGAAATTTGGAAACCATGATGACTGTGTGTTCATTGTATTATCTGGAAAACATATCATGAGTGCTTTTGTTGTTTTTAGTTCCAAAGAGTTTCTTCTCGTTATTTATATAAGTATAATCAAAATGAAAGGCATGTTAGCTTGGCTTGTAATGTATCTTTATGGTCGAATTCCCATACGTTTATCGTGACTTCTGGTTGGGATTCAACTATGAATATGATTTTGATTTTGGGTTGCGATGTAAATAATTATTTTATGGTTTCTCTTGCCATTTAATTCCTTATTTTTTTTCTTCTTTTTTTTTGCCTTTTTTTTTAAGGATTACTTTGATGTACAATTGTTATTTTAGCTCGTCTACTTAACTACATTACGTCTAAGAATTTATTCAAATGATATTAACCACTGTTAATTCTTTTCTAATTTGATTCCTTATGATTGTTTGTATATGACTATGCTGACATGAGGGAGAATCGATGACCTTCTTCTTTATTCTCAACTATTTTAATAATTTGCGTCGGCGAAGTCGTGGAGATGAAATGCATCATTCATCTCAAGGTCTGTTAATGAGTTCTTACCAAATTCGTCGCTGCGTAAGTATACTTCACTGTATATAAAATTTGGAAAAAAAACTTTATGATTTTCTTAGTATATTTTTTTTCTCAGTTTCTTACTACATTTTAATTGATTTTTTTTTTTTTCTTCAGGGTTTTAGTTTCATCTTTCCTCATTTTAACATCTCGGATTTTTAACATGAACCCATATGTATATATATACAAGTTGATTCTACACTGGTTTCCACAATTGCCGATTATGATGGAAATATTATACCAGAATGTTTCGGGTTTTGTGTGAAATGATTTAGGGTTTTTACCCCTAAAACTCTTATGATATACTCTGTATTATTGATAATGTATGTATAAATTTTTTTCCCAATATAGATGCAGACTCTGTAATAACAGTCAACATTGAAATTTCTTAAACATAACTCTTCATTACATTCAAATTTACTTCATTATTAATTTTGACAATTTCATTTCTGTAGTTATGAGACATAAGAATAGTTTATACTCATGAATATATCTGAAGTACATTTTAATATAAAGTGTCGAGATCTGTTGGCATATGTTAGATTTTTCATTTCTAATTTGTTTATGTTTGCCTGACACCTGAAGAGAGGCATCTCTGAACAAATTCAGATAATTTTTCTTTCTGCATAATTCTAGAATGTCCATTTATATGTATGTTAGTAGCAGTGGACTACCCAATTATTTATCAAGCGCAAAATATTTTTTTTTTCTTTGACATATATATATCTATGTATAAATTCATAACTGTTTCAATTCTCTCTATTTATCTATATAATTTTTAGCTGTTAGAATTTCACTACTACCCTCAGAGTAAGAATTTCTCAAGTAGGTTTAGACTTTAACGATATATATATACATGCAGACACTTTTCACAGTACTTACTTTTCAATTTCTTTTACTGATATATTAATTTTTCATCATGTAGACACATTATAATTTCTATTATGGTATTATTATACTAGATGGTGTAATGTTGTATAAAAATTTCTGAGTTTAGTTCCTAAGAAATATGTATACTTCTAGACCTTTCCTCGAGGATAGAGAATATAGATTTTTTTCCTCAAATAAAATATTTTTTTCTTGGAAGGAATCAAGCAGAATTTACTATTATACACTCTGTCAGTTTAAATCCAAATTACTTAGCTATGAACTCTAATCTCTTTTCATACACATACAAATTAGTATTACAGAAGCAGATTAAACTTAAAAAAATTACATAGTCTATGGGAATAAAATATATCTTCAGATTTAAACCAATATCGGTTTACAGATTCTGATTGATATCTCCCCATAGATTCTATTCCCAAAACTATACAGATTTTAGAGGATGATGTCCTCAGATAAAATCTATTCAATGTAAGGAATTTAATTATTCACAACATGAAAACTTAATACCTTCTATCTCACTTATTAATTTAAACTTTAATAATACAACCTGTAACATAAAATTTTAGATTAGATGTTCATACCACTGTTTTTATATGACCAATCCTCCCAACCTTAGAATTCTTCTATCTCCAGAATTCACCCCGAAGCTGAGATCTTCTCCAAGAACAGGTCAACCTCAGTTTGTTCTGGAGCAGCTTACTTAAGCTATGCTTTCCCCAAGCCTGTTTCTAAATTCTACGTCTAGAATTTCAGCATGATTTCTTCCTGTTTTTCCTAGGCTTCCCTCAATGAGGTACTTTAAAGTTGTTTTCTCTACTTTTCCAAATTTTCCACCTCTTCCCAATTACTTTCTCTTCCCAATTACTTTCCTCTTCATTGGGGAATTTTAGATTTTTCCTCTTAAATCTAATTTAGCATTATTCCTTTCAAGTATTTTTGAAAGTTTTTGGGAAACTCTTAACCTTATCAATATCCTCATGCATCAAGCTTATGATCCCCAATATCATCTGGTCATAGTGGACACATAAATATTCCATTTATTTTTCATTAATAAATATTTAAATAAATCCACATAATAATTCTCCATTGGGGTCCACTCCCCTTTGGACTTGTTTGCATTTCAATTAAAAATCATAGAACTATGGGTGTTACATATTCCCCCCCTAACACTAAACATTTTCCTCGGTGTTACTCTATGAGGTTGATTTCTCAACTCAAGACGAAGATTCATCCTTCATCTTTGCTCCTGTCTCCCATCAGTTTTCTGCAGAGTATGATTGCTTCCTCGACTTACTAATACCCTCTAGAGTTTGATTTTCTTCCTACTTCACTGCGAGAAGTCTATCTCGAAGAATATTTTATTATGTTCTTTCTCTGCCCACAATTCATACCAATTCATATAACTAATATCACATACATATATTGATAATCACAACAACATTCTGAACTTTAATAATTTCAATAAATTCAGCTGTTAGCCAAACCATTCAGTTTCATAGTAGTTTAGTGCACTTTTAGCACAACTACTTATCATTCCTTATCTTTTTGTGAGATTTCCTCCTCATGTAAACCTGGTCTAGATCGGCTTTCTTGGTTTTCTTGGTGAATTCTCTGCACTTGTTTTCACCTTTGACTCATTTTTCCAGAGTATGCAATTCGTGCTACACACTTGGCTAAAAAAAATATATAACTTTTTTTTAGTATTGCATGAATTTAGAAAACCAACATTATCATATGCAGATGTTCTGCTTTACCTTTTTCTCAGTGCATTTATGTACTTCAAGTACCTTCTCGTTGTTTGATTTTTTTTTTCAAACAATCACTCTAATTTGTAATAACCAGGCTCAATAACAAGGTCTAAAATTCAATTTTCACTTTACACTTGAATTATTTTCTTATCAATTATATCATTTAGTCCTGTAAATCTTCGACTTGCATCTCAGTATGTAGTTCAGCATTACCCTAATTTATCGATTTTCCAACTTCCTATTTTTATGTAGGATCTAGATTTGATTGTCTCTTAACAATCCTTTCACATAGGAATTTTCATTATTCTTTCTTCTTAACCGTGCAAACATGTATTGTTTCAAATTTTCAAACTCGATTGGGGTTATCTGCATGTTCGAACTAAGGACATATTATGAAATTTTTTTTTCTACCAAGTATGTTGTGTTAGGGTCACATGATTTATGTACCCTCAATTTTTTTATACCTATAAGTTATTTCTTACTTTAGATATTTATCGACCTTTTTGAAATTTTCACACTTAATAAGTAGTCATCACTTATTTACCTCACTAAAGGAAATGTATTTGGATGTCTATACTCCACTGTTGAATTTCTGTAATCGCTTGAGATATTCCTTTAGAAATTTGTAGAGGTAATTTAACACTTTATTACTTAAGAATTATTCAAAATTTAGGGATATTCCTCCCTTACAGAAATGCCAACATTTTTTTCTGTTCCTTTTAATTTATTAAGAAATTTCAACCACCCAGTTTTCTTATCATTTTCCTTATTTTTGCGGAATTTTTACTTTCATTCTTTTGTTCCTGAATCAACCCCTTCTCATTTTTATCAAGCATACATTTGAACAGAACCTTTACTACCTCTCAGGGGATATATCCATACTGTAACTAATTTCACTCTTCTCGAGCTTTATTACTGCTCCTCTAGGCTTGTACCATTTTATAGCCCAATTCCTCGTTTTTCATATATCATGACTTAATTGACTGGTAAAACAGGACCAATTGTCCTGTATAATTTCAATTCAAATTTTTGTTTTTTTTTCAGCAATCTATGGTTTTCTTTGAGGTTCTATATCCCCTTTGAACCAACATGACCTAGCAGGGATCTACTTGATCTTACGTAGCTTTCAAATTACTAGTATTTCTTGTGGTTCTATTTTAACTCCTACCAATTTTTTATATAATACGTGGTTTAATATTCATTTTATAACTAACTTCCTTCTTTGGAAATAAATCTGTAATTTTATCCAGAACTATCCTCTTACTATCCTTGGGGTCTAGAATTTTTCCTACCAATTTATATTTCAATTTTTTATCTTTATCCCACCTAATAAAATTGGCAGCATTTTTCTAGCTGAATTTTGCAATTCCATCGCTACACTTCCATGAATTTTTTTCTTTCAACGAGTTGGTAGGTCTTTTCTGTTATCCTACCCAATTTATTGATGTTTTTTTTTAATCACATATCTGGAAAATTCTTTTAAATTTTCTCTAACCTCTTTTATGAAACTCATATTACTACTGAAAATATGTCTAAAGTGTGCAATAATGTACAACTTTCTGGTTCATTATTATGTTCTTGGAATTTTTTAGTGTTTCTACCCCACTCATTTGCTTTTCTTGTTAGCAGTAATTACTATATTAGGTAATTATTAGCTCTTAGTAATTACTATTATTCGTTGCATTCCAAAAAAATCATGACACTCACAACCTTACCATTTACCCTGGTTGAATTGATATATAGGTATTTTACCGTTTTCATTCTACAATTTTCTCAATGTAGTTTCCTTACTTATATTTTTCGAATATCTTTGAATTCTAATATGGCTATTCCTATCCAAAATTCCAGCTTTCTGAAATTTTCCTGCCTTAGGCCAAAGTAGATCTATGTTCATTTGTTAGCACAGAGCATATTTTTCATATTGCATATATAAGAATTTCTTTTATTCTACCACAAAATTTATACGCCTTATGTATAAATTTATGAATCAGATATGCCTTGCTGTTCTTTTCATGCGGTTAGGGTTGAATCTATTTCATAGTGAAATGGTATATATATATTTTTCTTTTTTTTTCTTTTTTTTTTCTTTTTTCTTTTTTATTTTTTCTTTTTTCTTTTTTTTCTTTTTTTTTCTTTTCCGCTCACCTCAGTTTTTGAGAAAAATGTCATCTGACATCGTCTTATCTAGGCAGGACTGAAACTTTGAAGACCATTACATATACATTAGTGACACAGTTTTTCTATGTGCATATCACTAACAGTGTCATTTTTTTCAATTCTTCTTTAGCTGTTACGAAATTATAGAGCACTAATACTTCAAAAATATCCATTTATTGTGATATATCCAACTTCTTATAATTTCTCAACAATATGTCACATTTTTATGTACTTTTTTCACCTACCACCTTAATTACTTCAGTATGCTTATATACTAATAATGACATACTCAACTTTCAATTACCACTGTCCTCTAAGACCTAATTCTTTCCCTTTAATTTATATGGATTTGGTGGTTTTAAACATACCCCATGTTTTTCCATTTATGGAATTAAGGGTTCGGGCAATTCTTACATCCTTCTCCTATTACAATGATTAAATCTTATATAGCTATTTAATCATAGATTGTAATACCCAGACTATCAATTTTGGAATAGTATTTAAATTTGAATTCCACTCTATATTTTAATATGTCTCTCATTTTATACCTTCTTTCACAACCAACTACAGTATAATCTTTCATTTTCCATCATAGGAGGAGGGTGACCTGAAATTCCTTTGAACTTCCTTCTTCCTCCTAGACTTCTATCTAGACGCATCCTCTCTTTTAGAATCTTCAGCAAGATTCTTATCGAGATATGTTCTCTGATTTATACATGTCTATACATGCCCTAGTTGGTACTGCATCGCCAAAGATATATTCTGTATCCAATGGCTATAACTATTTTATATTCATTTGAAATATTAGCAGATCTCATATGGTTTTACCCTACCTTTAATCACAATTTCTATTTTAATCATCATAACTCAGAATTTTGGGAATTTCTTCGAACCGAACTATTATAATTTAGTTAATTACACTCCACTGATGCAATATAAAGTACTATTGACTCACATATACCCAATTTTCAGTAATATTTTTTAGTGCTTATGTAACATTTTTTTTGTATAAAAGCTAAGATAATTAAGTTATTTTCCTAGATTGTACTAGGAACCTTCACCTCTTCGCTATTCCGTGAAGTCAATATTGTTATAAATATGTCTTGTTCCTTACTAGCTACAGATAGCTTGTCATGGTCGCTTTTAAGGTATGTCATTCCTTGTTTCATTCTATACAACATAGCTATCAATGGAATATTTGAATCTGGCGTGTTTCCTCCACCACCCAGATCAACATACAGCTTGTTCCCTTTAGTTTGGTTCCATAGTTGTACCCTTCAATACTGTTTAGTTGTCTAGAACTTTAATATTAGCAAAAAAAAAAAAAATTCAACAACATATATTTCTGTCTGAGCACATGATTTGGCTAGTGTTTTAGCTAAAGCTTATCCTCTTCATTCAAGGTTTTTCAGTTGTTAATTTCAGTACCATTTCACTAAACAACAATACAACATTATTAATATAGATATAAAATTTTACTCGTAGCAGTGACCACATAAACAGTCCAGTTTTCAAACTAGGGCTCTTATAGCAATTGTAATGTACCTCTTTTCTCCAACTATATATATTTTTTTCAATAACCTTAAATCACTATTCTTAAGTATTTCTATTATTTGTGATATTTTCAATTCTTTTAATGCATAATTCAGAACTTCAACCTTCAATGGTTTTCTATATAAGGAACAAATTAATAATTTATAAGAGACTTATACTTATACCATTTATATTTTTTGTATAATTGCAATAGAGCTTCAACATCTATGGTTATTGTAGCTCTTAACTTTCATATATTAACTTTTTTCTTAGTCTTCAATTAAGACAAGCATAAAAATACTCCACATGCCTATAATGATTTTGTCACAATACTACACCCTTTTATATTAACTATACTTAGTCCAAATTTTAGTCTAACAATCTCTCCTTTATTACATACTTAACCCTACTTATCTTCTATACTTTTCTAATGTGACATTTCCTATACATATTTACCTTGGAAAATGTATTTTTATAGGTTATAGCTTAAGTTGATATTCATTTACATTAATAGAGTATTAGTTTCCATGGGATACAAATTTTTCTTTCGTCTAATTACCATGTGAATCTCGGCATATCATATCGTTTATGAAAATATTTTGTTTCGTTTTAATTATGTCCTGGAAGTTTATGTAAACTGACACTTATTAACTATACCCTTCTCACATTTCTATGCCAATACGCTTGCCTTAAAGTCCTTCACCTATTTGGGTCCTCGAGCCACAAAATTTAACACATTTTATTGTTTTCATATGACGGTTCTGAAATCGTAAGCATATTTTATTGTTTTCATATGACGGTTCTGAAATTGTATTAACGCTCCCCTATGTAATTGTACACTTAGCATTTAATGCAACTAGGGTCTGCGTCATATCAATGTAATTATGATCATTGATCTATGGGAGAACCGATAGATTTGTGACACTTGTAAGGTTGGATTTGATTAGGGTTTTGGAACTCGATCCCTAGTAATTTCAGAGTTTAACCCTATTTCATTTCTCTGATTATTTTTCTCTTCATGTGTCATTTCTCTGGTTTTCTCACACTGTATGAATAAGGCACAGTCTATGAACTCTATGGCATGCTACGACACCAGTCTAATGACTTTGCCCTTACACACACAGGTACATCTCATTTTATTGAACCATATCTACTTGAATACCTTTGAAATTCGGAATCCATGATGACTGTGTGTTCATTGTATTATCTGGAAAACTTATCATGAACGATTTTTTTGTTTTTAGTTCCAAAGAATTTCATTCTGGTTATATATATAAGTATAATCAAAATTAAAGGCATGTTATCTTGACTTCTAATTTATCTTTATAGTCGAATTCCCATACATTTATCGTGCCTTCTGGTTGGGATTCAACTGTGAATCCAATTTCGATTTTGGGTTGCGATGTAAATAATTATTTTATGGCTTCTCTTGCCATTTAGTTCGTTTTTTTTATTTTTTTTATTTTCTTTTTTCTTTTTTTTAAGGCTTACTTTGATGTACAATTGTTATTTCAGCTCATCTACTTAACTACATTACGTCTAAGAATTTATTCAACTGATATTAACCAATGTTAATTATTTTCTTATTCGATTCCTTATGAATTTCTGTATATGACTACGCTAACATGAGGGAGAATGGATGACCTTCTTCTTCATTCTAAATTGTTTTAATAATTTTCTGCAACCAAGTCGTGGAGATGAAACGCATCATTCATCTATGGGTTTGTTAATGAGTTCTTACCAAATTCGTCCCTACATAAGTATACTTCATTGTATATAAAATTTGGAAAACAACTTTATGATTTTCTTAGTATATTTTTTTTTCTCGGTTTCTTACTACATTTTAATTGACTTTTTTTTTTTAACAAGGTTTTAGTTTCATCTTTCCTCATTTTAATATCTCGGATTTTTAACATAAACCCATATGTATATATATACATGTTGATTCTACACTCATTTCCACAATTTCTAATTATGATGGAAATATTATCCCAGAATGTTTCGGGTTTTTGTGTGAAATGATTTAGGGTTTTTACCCCTAAAAATATTATGATATACTCTGTATTATTTATAGTATATGTATAAAAAAATTTCCCAATATAGATGCGGACTCTGTAATAATAGTCAACATTGAAATTTCATAAATGTAACTCTTCATTACATTCAAATTTACTTCATTATTAATTTCGTGAATTTCATTTCTGTAGTTATGAGACATAACAATAGTTTATACTCATGAATATATCTGAAGTACATTTCAATATAAAGTGTCGAGATTTGTTGGCATATGTTAGATTTTTCATTTCTAATTTGTTTCTATTTGCCTGACACTTGAAGGGAGGCATCTCTGAACATATTCAGATAATTTCTCTTTTCTGCATAATTACAGAATGTCCATTTATATGTATGTTGGTAGCAATGGACTACCCAATTATTTATTAGGCACAAAATAATATTTTTTTCTTTGACATATATATATATCTGTGTATAAATTCATAATTGTTTAAATTCTCTCTATTTATCTATAGCACTTTTAGCTGTTAAAATTTCACTACTACCCTTAGAGTAAGAATTTCTCAAGTAGGTTTAGACTTTAACGATATATATATAGACATGCAGACACATTTTCCACAGTACTTACTTTTCAATTTATTTTACTGATATATTAATTGTTCATCATGCAGACACATCATAATTTCTATTATGTTATTATTATACTAAATGGTGTAATGCTGTATAAAAATTTCTGATTTTAGTTCCTAAGAAATATGTATACTTCTAGAACTTTCCTTGAGGATAGAAAATATAGATTATTTTCCTGAAATAAAATATTTTTTTCTTGGAAGGAATCAAGCAGAATTTAATATTCTACACTCTGTCAGTTTAAATCCAAATTTCTTAGCTATGAATTCTAATTTATTTTCATACACATAGGAATTAGTATTACCGAAGAAGATTAAAGTTAAAAAAATTACATAGTCTATGGGAATAAAATATATCTTCACATTTAAACCAATATCGGTTTAGAGATTCTGATTGATATCTCCCCATAGATTCTATTCCTAAAACTATACAAATTTTAGAGGATTATGTCCTCAGATAAAATTTGTTAAATGTAAGGAATTTAATTATTCATAGCAAGAAAAATTAATACCTTCTATCTCACTTATCAATTTAAACTTTCATAATACAACCTATAACATAAAATTTTAGATTATATGTGCATACCACTATTTTTATATGACCAATCCTCCCAACCTTAGAATCATTCTGTCTCTAGAATTCACCCCCGAGCTGAGATCTTCTCCAAGAACAGACCAACCTCAATCTGTTCTTGAGCAGCTTACTTAAGCTATGCTTTCCAGAAGCCTGTTTCTAAATTTTGCATCCAGAATTTCAGGATGCTTTCTTCCTGTTTTGCCTAGGCTTCCCTCAAAGAGGTAATTTTAAGCTGCTTTCTGTACTTTTCCACCTTTTCCACCTCTTCCCAATTACTTTCCTCTTCATTGGGGGATTTTAGATTTTTCCTCTTAAATATAATTTAGCATTACTCCTTTCAAGGATTTTTGAAAGGTTTTGGGAAGGTCTTAACCTTATCTATATCCTCATGGTTCATGCTTATGATCTCCAATCTCATCTGGTCATAGTGCACACATAAACATTCCATTTATTTTTCATTAATAAATATTTAAATAAATCCACGTAATAATTCTTCATTGGGGTCCACTCCCCCTTTGGAGTTATTTTCATATCAATTAAAAAGCATAGAACTATGGTTGTTACATATTCCCCCCCCTAACACTGAACACTGTCCTCGATGTTACTCTATGAGGTTGATTTCTCAACTCAAGATGAAGATTCCTCCTTCATCTTTGCTCCTGTCTCCCATCAGTTTTCTGCAGAGTATCATTCCTTCCTTGACTTACTGATAACCTCTAGAGTTTTATTTTCTTCCTACTTCACTGCGAGAAGTCTATCTGAAAGAATCTTTTATTCCACTCTTTCTCTGACCACAATTCATACCAATTCACATAAGTAATATCACATAAATATATTGATAATCACAGCAACATTATGAACTTTAATAATTTCAATAAATTCAGCTGTTAGCCAAACCGTTGAGTTTCATAGTAGTTTAGTGCACTTTTAGCACAACTACTTATCATTCCTTGTCTTTTGGTGAGATTTCCTCCTCACATAAACCTGGTCTAGCTCAGCTTTCTTGGTTTTCTTGGTGAATTCCATGCACTTATTTTCACCTTTGACTCCTTTTTCCAGAGTATACAATTCTTGTTACATAGTTGGCTAAACAAAATATATACATTTTCATTAGTATTGCATGAATTTAGAAAACCAACTCTATCATATGCAGATGTTTTGCTTTACCTTTTTCTCAGTGCATTTCTGTACTTCAAGTACCTTCTCTCTGTTTGATTTTTTTATTTTTTCAAACAATCACTTTAATTTGTAATAACCAGGCTCAATAACATGGTCTAAAATTCAATTTCTACTTTACACTTGAATTATTTTATTATCAAGTATATCAGTTAGTCCCATAAATCTTCGACTTGCATCTCAGTCTGTAGTTCAGCATTACCCTCATTTATCGATTTTCCAACTTCCTATTTTTATATAGGATCTAGATTTGATTATCTCTTAACAATCCTTTCATAGAGGACTTTTCATTATTCTTTCTTCTTAAACATGCAAACATGTCTTCTTTTAAATTTTCAAACCCGATTGGAGTTATCTGTATGTCCGAACTAGGGACATATTATGAATTTTTTTTTCTACCAAGTATGTTGTGTTAAGGTCACATGATTTATGTACCCTCAAATTTTTTATATTTATAAGTTCTTTATTACTTGATATATTTATCAAACATTTTGAATTTTTCACACTTAATAAGTAGCCATCACTTATTTACCTCACTAAAGGAAATGTATTTGGATGTCTGTACTCCACGGTTGAATTTTTCTAATCACTTGGGATATTCCTTTAGAAATTTGTAGAGGTAATTTAATACTTTATTACTTAAGCATTATTCAACATTTAGGGATATTCCTCCTTTACAGAGATCCCAGCATTTTTTTATGTTCCTTTTAATTTATTAAGCATTTTCAACCACGTAGTTTTCTTATCATTTTCTTTATTTTTGCGGAAT
This sequence comes from Pinus albicaulis, assembly GCA_034641835.2. Lineage (NCBI taxonomy): Eukaryota > Viridiplantae > Streptophyta > Pinopsida > Pinales > Pinaceae > Pinus > Pinus albicaulis. Next base: position 720,582,076 of record CM076584.1, on the reverse strand, counting down.
TTTTACTTTCATTATTTTTTTCCTGAATCAACCCCTTCTCATTTTTCTCAAGCATACATTTTAACAGAACCTTTACTACCTCTCAGGGAATATATCCATACTGTAACTAATTTAACTCTTCTAGAGCTTTACTACTGCTCCTCTAAGCTTGTACCGTTTTATATCCCAATTCATCATTTTTCGTATATCATGATTTAATTGACTGGTAAAACAGGACCAATTGTCCTGTAGAATTTCAATTCAATTTTTTATTTTTTATTTTTTTTTATTTTATTTTTTATTTTATTTTTTATTTTATTTTATTTTTTCAGAAATCTATGGTTTTCTTTGAGGTTCTATCTCCTCTTTGAACCAACATGACCTAGTAGGGATCTACTTGATCTTACATAGGTTTCAAATTAATAGTATTTCTTGTGGTTCTATTTTAACTCCTACCAATTTTTAATATAATACATGGTTTAATATTCATTTTATAACTAACTTCCTTCTTTGGAAATAAATATGGAATTTCATCCAGAACTATCCTCTTACTATCCTTGGGGTCTAGAATTTTTCCTACCAGTTTATATTTCGGTTTGTTATCTTTATCGCACCTAATCAAATTGGCAACACTTTTCTCATTGACTTTTGCAATTCCATCGCTACACTTCCATGAAATGTTTTCTTTCAACGAGTTGGTAGGTCTTTTCTGTTATCCTACCCAATTTATTGATGCTTTTTTTTATCACATATCTGGAAAATTATTTTAATTTGACTCTAACCTATTTTATGAAATTCATATTACTACTGACAATATGTCTAAAGTGTGCAATAATGTACAAATTTCTGGTTCATTATTCCGTTCTTGGAATTTTTGAGAGGGTTTCTACCCCACTCATTTGTTTTTCTTATTAGCAGTAGTTACTATATTAGGTAATTATTCACTCTTAGTAATTACTATTATTCGTTACATTCCAAAAAATTCTCGACACTCACAACCTTATCGTTTACCCTGGTTGAATTGATATATAGGTATTTTACCGTTTTCATTCTACAATTTTCTCAATGTAATTTCCTTACTTATATTTTTCGAATATCTTTGAATTTTGATATGGCTATTGCTATCCAAAATTCCAGCTTTCTGAAATTTTCCTGTCCTAGGGCAAAGTACATTTATGTTCATTTGTCAGCACAGAGCATATTTTTCATATTGCATATATAAGAATTTCTTTTATTCTACCACAAAATTTATATGCCTTATGTATTAATTTATGTTTTAGCTCTGCCTTCCTGTTGTTTTCATGTGGTTAGGGTTGAATCCATTTCATAGTGAAATGGTATATATATATATATATATATATATATATATATATATATATATATAGATTCCGCTCAGATTAATTTTTGAGAAAAATGTCGTCTAACATCGTCTTATCTAGGCAGGTCTGACACTTTCAAGACCACTACATATACATTAGTGACACAGTTTTGATATGTGCATATCACTAACATTGTCATTTTTTCCAATTCTTCTTTAGATGTTATGAAATTATAGAGCACTAATACTTCAAAAACATCCATTTATTGTGATATATCCAACTTATTATAATTTCTCAACGATATGTCACATTCTTATGTACGTTTTTCACCTACCACCTTAATTACTTCAGTACGCTTATATACTGATAATGACATATTAAACTTTCAATTACCACTGTCCTCTAAGACTTGATTCTTTCCCTTTAATTTATAAGGATCTGGTGGTTTTAAACATACCCCATGTTTTTCCATTTATGGAATTAAGGGTTCGGGAAACTCTTACATCCTTCTCCTATTACAATGATTAAATCTTATATAGCTATTTAATCATAGATTGTAATACCCAGACTATCAATTTTGGAATAGTATTTAACTTTGAATTCCACTCTATATTTTAATATGTCTCTCATTTTATACCTTCTTTCACAACCAACTGCAATATAATATTTCATTTTCCATCATAGGAGGAAGCTAACCCGAAATTCCTATGAAATTCCTTCTTCCTCCTAGAATGTTGTCTAGAGGTATCCTCTCTTTTAGAATCTTCTATGAAATTCTTATCGAGATATGTTCTCTGATTTATACATGTCTATACATGCACTGTTTGGTACTGCAACACCAAAGATATATTCTGTATCCAATGGCTATAACTGTTTTATATTAATTTTAACTATTAGCAGATCTCATAGGGTTTTCCCCTACCTTTAATCATAATTTCTATTTTAATCATAATAACTCAGAATTTTGGGAATTTCTCCGAACCGAACTATTATAATTTAGTTAATTACACTCCACTTATGCAATATAAAGTACTATTGACTCACATATACCCAATTTTCAGTAATCTTTTTTAGTGCTTATGTAACATTTTTTTTGTATAAAAGCTAAGATAATTAAGTTATTTTCCTAGATTGTACTAGGAACCTTCACCTCTTCGCTATTCCGTGAAGTCAATCTTGTTATAAATATGTCTTGTTCCTTACTAGCTACAGATAGCTTGTCATGGTCGCTTTTAAGGTATGCCATTCCTTGCTTCATTCTATACAACATAGCTATCAATGGAATATTTGAATCTGGCGTGTTTCCTCCACCACCCAGATCGACATACAGCTCGTCCCCTTTAGTTTGGTTCCATAATTGTACCCTTCAATACTATTTAGTTGTCCAGAATTTTAATATTAGCAATTTTTTTTTCAACAACATATATTTTTGTCTCAGCACATGATTTGCCTAGTGTTTTAGCTAAATCTCATCCTCTTCAGCCAAGGTTTTGCAGTTTTTAATTTCAGTACCATTTCACTGTACAATAATATAACATTAGTAATAAACATATAAAATTTTACTCATAGCAGTGAGCACATAAACAGTCCAATTTTCAAACTAGGGCTCTAATACGAATTGTAATGTACCTCTTCTCTCCAACTATATATTTTTTTTCCAGTAACCTTAAATCACTATTCTTAAGTATTTCTATTATTTGTGATATTTTCAATTCTCTTAAGGCATAATTCAGAACTTCAACCTTCAATGGTTTGCTATATAAGGAAAAACTTAATAATTTATTAGAGACTTATACTTATCCCATTTATATTTTTTTTATAATTGCAATAGAGCTTCAACATCTATGGTTATTGCAGCTCTTAACTTTCATATATTAAATTTTGTCTTAATCTTCAATTAAGAAAATAATACAAATACTCCACATACCTATACTGATTTTGTCACAATACTACACCCTTTTATATTAACTATACTTAATCCAAATTTTAGTCTAACAATCTCTCCTTTATTACATACTTATCCTACTTATCTTGTATACTTTTCTAATGTGACATTTACTATACATATTTACATTGGAAAAGGTATTTTTATAGGTTATAGCATACGTTGATATTCATTTACGTTAATAGAGTATTATTTTCCATGGGATACAATTTTTTCTTTCGTCTAATTACCATGCAAATCTCTGTGTATCATATCGTTTATGACAATATTTGTTATATTTTAATTAAGTCCTGGAAGGTTATGTCAACTGACACTTATTAAATATACCCTTCTTGCATTTATATGCCAGTACACTTTCCTTAAAGTCCTTCACCTATTCGGGGTCCTCGAGCCACAAAATTTAACATATTTTATTGTTTTCATATGACGGTTCTGAAATTGTAAACATATCTTATTGTTTTCATATGATGGTTCTGAAATCGTATTAACGCTCCCCTCTGCAATTTTACACTTAGAATTTAATGCAACTAGGGTCTTCCTCATATCAATGGAATGATCATTGATCTATGGGAGAACTGATAGATTTGTGAGACTTGTAAGGTTGGATTTGATTAGGGTTTTGGAACACAATCCCTAGTAATTTCAGAGTTTAACCCTATTTCATTTCTTTGGTTGTTTTTCTCTTCATGTGTCATTTCTCTAGTTCTGTCACACTGTATGAATAAGGCGCAGTCTATGAACACTATGGCGTGCTACGACACCAGTCTAATGCCTTTTCCCTTACACACACATGTACGTATAATTTTATTGAACCATATCTGCTTGAATACATTTGAAATTTCGAATCCATGATGACTATGTGTTCATTGTATTATTTGGAAAACTTATCATGAACGCTTTTTTTGTTTTTAGTTCCAAAGAATTTCGTTCTCGTTATTTATATAAGTATAATCAAAATGAAATGCATGTTAGCTTGGCTTTTAATGTATCTTTATGGTCGAATTCCCATACATTTCTCGTGCCTTCTCGTTGGGATTCAACTGTGAATCCAATTTTGATTTTGGGTTGCGATGTAAATAATTATTTTATGGCTTCTTTTTCCATTTAGTTCCTTAGTTTTTTTTTTTGTTGTTTTTTTATTTTTATTTTATTTTTTTATTTTTGTTTTTTTTAAGGCTTACTTTGATGTACAATTGTTATTTCAGCTCATCTACTTAACTACATTATGTCTAAGAATTTATTCAACTGATATTAACCAATTTTAATTCTTTTCTAATTCGATTCCTTATGAATGTATGTATATGACTATGCTGACATGTGGGAGAATCGATGACCTTCTTCTTCATCCTCAGCTGTTTTAATAATTTTCTTCAGCCAAGTCATGGAAATGAAGCACATCATTCATCTCAAAGTCTGTTAATGAGTTCTTCCCAAATTCGTACCAGCGTAAGTATACTTCACTGTATATAAAATTTGGAAAACAACTTTATGATTTTCTTAGTATATTTTTTTTTCTCGGTTTCTTACTACATTTTAATTGAATTTTTTTTTTTAACAGGGTTTTAGTTTTGTCTTTCATCGTTTTAACATCTTGGCTTTTTAACATCAACCCATATGTATATATATATATACAGTTTGATTATGCACTGGTTTCCACAATTACCGATTATGATGGCAATATTATCCCAGAATGTTTCGAGTTTTTGTGTGAAATGATTTAGGGTTTTTACCCCTAAAAATCTTCTGATATACTTTGTATTATTTATACTGTATGTATAAAAAAAGGTCCCAATATAGATGCGGACTCTGTAATAATATTCAACATTGAAATTTCATAAATGTAGCTCTTCATTACATTCAAATTTACTTCATTATTAATTTCGTCAATTTCATTTCTGTAGTTATGAGACATAACAATAGTTTATACTCATGAATATATCTGAAGTACATTTTAATATAAAGTGTCAAGATCTGCTGGAATATGTTATATTTTTCATTTCTAATTTGTTTCTGTTTGCCTGACACCTAAAGGGAGGCATCTCTGAACATATTCAGATAATTTCTCTTTTCTGCATAATTACAGAATGTCCATTTATATGTGTGTTAATAGCATTGGACTACCCAGTTATTTATTAGGTGAAAAATAATATTTTTTTTTTCCTTGACATATATACATCTGTGTATAAATTCATAACTCTTTCAATTCTCTCTGTTTATCTATAGAATTTTTAGCTGTTAAAATTTCACTAATACCCTGAGAGTAAGAATATCTCAAGTAGGTTTAGACTTTAACGATATATATATATATATATATATATATATATATATATATATACGTGGAGACACTTTTTCCACAGTACTTACTTTTCAATTTCTTTTACTGATATATTAATTGTTCATCATGCAGACACATTATAATTTCTATTATGGTATTATTATACTAAATGGTGTAATGCTGTGTAAAAAATTTTGAGTTCAGTTCCTAAGAAATATGTATACTTCTAGACCTTCCCTTGAGGATAGAAAACATAGATTATTTTCCTGAAATAAAATATTTTCTTCTTGGAAGGAATCAAGAAAAATTTAATATTCTACACTCTGTCAGTTTAAATCCAAATTTCTTAGCTATGAACTCTAATTTCTTTTCACACATATAGGAATTAGTATTACAGAAGAAAATTAAAGTTAAAAAAATTACATAGTCTATGGGAATAAAATATATCTCCAGATTTAAATCAATATTGATATCTCCCCATAGATTCTATTCCTAAAACTATATAGATTTTATAGGATTATGTCCTTAGATAAAATTTGTTAAATGTAAGGAATTTAATTATTCACAACATGAAAACATAATACCTTCTATCTCACTTATCAATTTAAACTTTCATAATACAACCTGTAACATAAAATTTTAGATTAGATGTGTATACCACTATTTTTATATGACCAATCCTCCCAACCTTAGAATTCTTCTGTCTCCAGAATTCACCCCCAAGCTGAGATATTCTCCAAGAATAGACCAACCTTAGTCTATTCTGGATCAGCTTACTTAAGCTATGCTTTCCCCAAGCATGTTTCTAAATTTTGCATCCAGAATTTCAGGATGCTTTCTTCCTGTTTTTCCTAGGCTTCCCTCAATGAGGTACTTTAAAGCTGCTTTCTCTACTTTTCCAGCTTTTCCACCTCTTCCCAATTACGTTCCTCTTCATTGGGGAATTTTAGATTTTTCCTCTTAAATCTAATTTAACATTATTTCTTTCAAGGATTTTTGAAAGGTTTTGGGAAATTACTAACCTTATCCATATCCTCATGGGTCAGGTTTGTGATCTCCAATCTCATCTGGTCATAGTGCACACATAAATATTCCATTTATTTTTCATTAATAAATATTTAAATAAATCCACATAATAATTCTCAATTGGGGTCCACTCCCCCTTTGGACTTATTTGCATGTCAATTAAAAAGCATAGAACTGGGGGTGTTACATACAAATTGTATAACCCCATCACTAAGAATACCATAATCAAAAGATGTGTCTTATTCAAAGAAAAAGAGCCATGGAATGTGACTAGAGATAAAAAAAGTTGAAGTAAGAGTGCCACTAATGGAAGAGGATAATGAAGCAAAAAATGAGCAGCGAGAATTAGAGGAGAAGACACCAAATAGAGTCATATCAGCAAGGAATTATATATTTTATGAAAAACATCTATCTTCAAGCAGATCAAAAAATTGAAATTTTCCCAACAATCAGTCACGTGATGAATGAAGCAATGTTAAGAGAAATATGAGAATACTGAAAGATATTTGTGATGATTTTTATGTTAGTTCAAACTTTTCATTTTTGTCATTCTAACCTTGTTCGTTTGAAGAAGCTATTAGAGATGAAATTTTGGTGCCATGCATGGATGGGGAAATTGAATCTATTCAAAATAATGATATTTGGGATTTGGTTTATTTTCCAAAATACAAAAACCTCATTGGTGTAAAATCGGTGTACAAGACAAAGTTGAATGAGAAAGGTGAAATTGACATATTTAAAGCAATACTTGTAGAATCACGAATTGACTTTGGAGAAATGTTTTCTCTTGTAGCTAGTTTGGGTACTGTAAGAATATTCTTAGCTAGAACAACTCATAATAAGTTGAAAGTGTATTAGCTGGTTGTAAAATCATCCTTCTGGAATGAAATTCTAGATGAAGAGATATATGCACAACAACCTCCAAGATATGAAGTTGAAGTACAAGAACATAAATTCTACATCTTGAAGGAATAGCTCTATAGACTGAAACAAGGACCTAGAGCTTGGTATAATATAATTCATAGCTACATTATCAAGAATAGATTTTGCAAATATAGCATTGACCCTACCTTGTACACAAAGGTAAATGAGTATCGAAAAATTTTGATCGTTTTCTTATATGTTGATGACATGATTTTTTATTGGTGATCATGAGTTAGATGAATTTAAAGAAGCTAAAAATAAAGAATTTGAGATGACAGATCTAAATATTTTCTTGGCATAAAATTTGAGCCATCTAAAAAGGGAATTTTTATCTATCAAAATAAACATGCGAAATATTTATTGAAAAGGTTCAAGATGGAAAATTACAAACCTGCTCCTACACCAGTTTCAATAGGTATAGAGTTAAGCAAGGATGATGATGGATCGTATTCCAAACCAAATCTATTCAAAATATTAGTTGGCCTCATGTATCTCAGCTATAATACTATATATTATGCAAGGAGTGAGTTTTATTTCTATATTTATCGAGACTCCAAAAGATTCGCAATGGAAAGTAGGAAAAAGAGTTTTGAGATACACAACAAGAACTATAGATTGTGGCATAATGTATGCAAGCGCAAAGAATAAGGATCTGGTTTGGTACACAGATAGTGGTTTTGCAAGAATTTGAGATGATAGGAAAATCACTTCTAGTTATCTGTTTCGTCTGGGTTTGGCTGTGATTTCATGGGAATCTAACTAGAAAATTATTATGAAAAATTCTCCAATAGAATACAAATATGTAGAAATGACATCAACAACATGTCAAGGAGTATGATTAATGAGATTCTTATATGGACTCAAGTAGAAACAACATGGGCAAAAAACAATATATTGTGAAAACAACTCAGCCATTGCACTATTCAAGAGTAGTGTTGATGGGTTGCAAAATTAGACACAAATCAAGGTCCATATGACCATCCTTCAACCAATTAAACCTCCAATTTTGCATTATATGGCATATTTTTAGCTTTAATATGTTCATTGGGAAGTTTTAAAGATAATTGCATATGTGTGCCTAATATTATTTATTTTTCTAGAATATTGTCAGAATATTAGGCAGATTATGAAGATTTGGAGGTTGAGATAATCTAGATTATTTATTTGGCTATAATATGGGCCAATATTAGATAATAAATGAAATTAATATCATGAAATTATTGAAAATTTCTTAAGCCCCACTAATTGAGAAAATCTAGGAATGTGTTCCTTGTGATTTAATGAAGATTCCTAGTGTTGGGAACTCGATCCAAGTTTTGAGGAATTTTGGAGGGGAAATATGCCTCCTTTCAAGGAGAATTTTTCTCATCACTCTTTATAAATACAAAATTAAATTTTCCTTTAGAGGCATATATTTCTTAGTCTTCTTGTGGAGAAAACTTCTTATTTAGGAGCTCCACTTTCATTTTTAGTGGGGATTTACTTGGATTGATTCAAATATTTAATTTTGGTGCCATTTTTAACATATAAAGGTTGGTTTCCTTCCTATTACTATGAGTATCCTTAGGATTCTCCATCCTAGGAGCCTCACAACCCTCTTGTACAATTTCTTTATTTCCTTTGATTGTCTTTTTCACTTCCATATCTTATGTCTACATTTACAATTCATTTTTATTTTGTTGTAGGTTATATTGGTTAAATGTTTGAAGTGATATTTTTTGTAGGTTATTTATGGAGTCACAATCATGATGCATCGTTTCAAAAAAATTGACAAGTCATATTCATAATAAAGCTACTTGGGTTGGTTTACTAGTTCACAAATTTAGAATTTCTGAAAGTCCCTTTTAGCAAAATAGTAGTATTTTTCTGCTATTTTTATAATGTGTTAATGTGCTTCATTTTATTTTATTGCACTTTTATTGTGTCATAAATAAATTCACATTAATAAAAAAATTTACCGTATAACATTTGTACGTGATTGGATTAGCCATTTCGTAGGTTAACTAGCTCACTAATTCTTGAATTTTTGGTTTTTTGAGTAGAAATTTTTTGCCATTTTTTTGCAGATGTTAACATGGGTATTTTTTAGTGTTTATAATTCAAATGGATTCCTAAGGGCTCCTAATTAATAAAAAATAAAAAATCCCATCGCTTTTTTAGTTGATTAGGTTGGGAATTCTACAAGATTTCTCAAGCAGTATTAGTTTTGTAGTAGGTGTAGACTTGACCATATTTGCTCCAAAAGCTTGGTTTTTTCTCTTTGACTTGAATCATGAACCCTAGTCTCTAAATCCATGATTGATTAATACTAAATACATCTTAATCATTTCTCTTCTCCACTTCAATTCACCTCTGCAATTTGGGTTAGTGGACACATTTATGAATTGGATAGCATAGTAGTGATTTTATTGTTTGCCACATCTAATGAACTCTGTCGATGGACCTAAAATATTTGGAATGAAATGATTGATTAACTGATATTTCATTCATGCCAGTTATATTATTTTTCTTTATTTCTTCTCAATTTATGTCTTCCATTTCAAGCATTTTTATTTCCGTTCCATATACTAGGTTTCCTTTCAATAGAACATTTGCATTTTTCTAGCTTAATGTCACATTTTTGCAAGTATTATAGCATTTAAAGTTTTTCAATTAGGATTAGAACTTACATTTGAGCAAGAATAATTTCCATTTTCTGCAAATAGAGTAAAATTTTGATTTATGCAATAATTTTAGGCTTTAGCCTCATCACATTTATTTCATTGCATCATATCAAAAAAAGAAAGACACATTGCATGTTGCACATATAATGCTGACACTTCTTAATTTTGTGCAAACCTCGGGTTAATAATTTAAGTCTATAACATTGGGAGTTACAATAGTCTTATTTCAATACTCGGGCTCATCATTTTTTTGTGCCATTGTGACGGAGGTGTCAAAGTAGAAATTGTTTTCTTCCTTACTTCATTCATTTATTTCTACAATAAAGAAAACTGCATTAAGAATATTTCAGTTCAGAAAATTTCATTGCATTAGCATTCATATTAAAAAAAATTATTAAAAAAAAAAAAAATTACTTCTCCAACACCAAAATCCCACATTGGACCACGTGGTGCAATAAGAATCACATCAGCATCAACTTTTAAAGGTAGAAGAAGAACGAGTGGCACAGAAGGTAGAACAAATGGATGGAGATGATGAAAATGAAGAAGATCCTCTTGTATTTCGCATTTAATATACTAATATCATTGTTCATATGAAAATAATCCTTCCAGCTTTCCTTCCCAACTTCCATGGTATGAGGTCAGAGGATCTGGAAACCTTTCTCTTTAATTTTGAAATACTTTGTAGATATTATGGTTACTTATTAAACACACAAAAATTTAGATTGTTTCAAACAACATTGAATGGTATAACTCTTAAATGGTTCATGGTTTTAGGGACTAATCGAATAATATCATGGAATGATATGCAAAATATATTTCTAGAAAACTATAAAAAACATGATCTTAAAGAAGAAATATTTAGAATGACTCAAAAAGAATATGAGAGCCTTGACGATCTGATAAAGAGATTCATGTATAATGTTAAGAGAGAGAAATTACATCATTTAGTATTTGAAACACTAAAAACCCTATTACTTAGAACAATTAGAGATGAGTGGATTGTTCTCCTTGATCTAATGACTATATGTCATGTATACCAGTTATCAGTTGAATAAATTTGTTAAATGTGCAAACACATATCAAGAGGAGGCACAAGAGTAAGTAAATCATCATCGAGATCGGATAGTCAAGTCGAACTTGTAAATTTTCTTGATAACTTTAAAACCGAAATTCTTATCAATCTAAGTGAAAAAGAAGAAATGTTAAGAATGGAAAATGAGAAAAAATAAGATGTTGATATTTTTTTATCCATGCATAACCACATTCTACTGAATATTTCACATCATTACCAAGGTTGAAGTAATTTTACCAAGAAGACAATGGAGCAAGTCAATCTCTGAACCGTCTTTGTTATGTAGCTCCAAGAGGACCATGGCATCCTAGTCAATGTGGTATGATTCAAGAACATAATTCACAATTTCAAGGTTATGCACAACCATCTCAAAGTAATTGGAGCACACCCTTTCCTTGGCAACATTGGCCATTTCAATCCCAAAACCAATATAGAAAAAAAGTTGGGAAGGACAATATGGGAGAAATCCACAATATTTACCTCAATGTCCTCCACACCCAACTCCATGATATCGCTACTATCCACCTCCACCACAACCACAAACTCAACCACATCCATATCAAATATTCACTCCCACACAACTACATGTACAACCATTTCCTAACCCAAACAATCTAGTAACTCAACCCACTTATAATGTTGAGGTACAATAATTCTAAACAATTCCTCTTGATCTGAATGGTATTCACCTTAGATCGGAATTTTATTGTAAAAAATAAATTCTCTTGCTTCCATTGAAGAAAAAAATCCATAATAAGAAGGTCTAGAGGAGACCAAGTAATCATGGAATACATTTAATGGAGAGCAACCATTGAAACCTTAGAATCAAGATTTTGTGTTATTCTTATAATCATATTATTTATGCGTTCAAAATATTAGCAAACAAGAAGAATAATATTTGAATGCAATGGTAGAAGAGGACACATAAAGTGATTTGTATGTGCAAGTGAACCAAAGGAATCACAACTATATCGAATTATGGTTCAGGACAATCACTAGGCTGCAGCAATATGCTCTTCCTCAATAAATCCTTATCTCATATCAGTCAAAGAATTTTGTCTCTCATAATTAAGTACATGTTAAAGAATATATTGGGAGCATACATTATCTGTCGTATTTGTATGCACATGGATCCATTAGAAGTATTCCTATACATGAGAGATTATTTTATTTTTCAAGTAGAGTAGGATAGAAAAAAAGAATAACAAAAAATGGGAAAAAAAGAGGAAAGAATAAGGTCTCAAGTGAAAATATATTTTTTGACATATGAGATTGGCTCACTAATTGAAAACCTTCTGAAGATGTTTAGTGGGTTCGAAAGAAAAAAAGAAGAAGAAAATATCCTAGGTGAAAATCTCCTTTGAGGCACCTAGGTAGACTTACTAGTTGAAAAACTCATTGAGGCACCTAGTAATCCAAAGAAAAAAAATGATAAAATGAAAAGGAAACAAGTATTTTCTCCATGTATCCCTCTCTGATGAATGCATGTGCTCTCTAACCTTTGCAAGCAACAATAACAATTTATCACCAAAAGAAGAAAAGTTGATAAAAAACCAAGTCAAAGGAAGTCAAACTTAGGGTTTCTCCCCATTTACCAATTTCTCCAATGGGATGAATTCAATGTCAATCCATCATCCACATCCATTTCCATGAAATTTCCCTTGTTTTATAAAAATTTCCCACTCATTTTCCTCGTTGTCATGAAGTTCTACCAGAAATTTCTATTTTTCTACATGACTGTCAAAATACACACGACATATATTTTTTTTACCATATCTCTAAAATTATGCATCCATTGTCTGTGCTTTTTCATGAGGATATGCATAAGGATGATGGTAACATGCTCAAAAAATTTCAGCCAATTCCAGTGCACAAGTTTCGATAAATTAACCACCATCACCTACAACCATTTTTATTTATTCACTTGATTCATACATCCATCAACTAATATATTTGATGGGGAGATGAATAAGGATGGTGGAAACATGCTCAAAAAAATTCAAGTCAATCCAATCTATCATTTGAGAGATATGGATAAAACAAGTTTGCTATAGGATTTTCTTGTATTACTACAAGATTGTGATCAACATAGAGAGAGCGGTCAAATCCTATTTTTTCCTTAGGGGAATGAAAAAAATAAGTTGAGCATGCCTCGATCATCCATCCTCCACACCATTTAGTCACTTTTCCATCCAAAAAATAATATATGTTCATGAAAAAACCCATTTCTACCTCTTCTTCTACAATTTTCATCACCATTAAAACTTCTAGTCCCAACCCATGAGCCCACCATGAATTACCAGAGATTTTGAGTGCATTTCATGAATATTATTGTGATATTTGAAGGGTCTATATGGAATAATCTAGCCTTGTAGCATCTTGAAGAAACCTTACAAAACTACAATTGGATACATTTTACAACACCAAAATGAATACTTAGCCATCCAGAAGCATTTAAGGATAATATTAGTGATCTTGGGTAGCCACACAACTCTTGTTGGATACTATATGATCACTTTCCATCTCTAACAGTAGTATTTTGATCCACCATATCAAGAACCCAATTTAAAAAAATTCGCTCAATAAGACACCTATCAAAAAATACAAAAAAAAAAAAAGCAAGGCCAGAGCATGAAGCATCTATAATGGAAGATGTCACCTCCAAATAGATAGCAGATCAACCACCTTTTTTCAAAAGCATCATGTAGACATTGAATCAACTAGATACCATTAGGTAGGCACAAGTATGTAATATTACTCACCTCTTCCCTTAAACATATTATGGTTATAAATTTGTTTTCAATGCACAAGAGAGAAGTCTTTGTAGGTTGAAGGTGGAGAACAATCTTATCCACCCTCGAACAATTAAGTGAAAATAACTCCCTCACTCTTACAACTTAGAAATTGAGAAGAGAAAAGGGAAGGTGATAATTATGAGGAATTTACCAACGGTTCTATAAGGGGAATACATAGTTGATAGGTGGGGTCCAACTCACCCATCACACTAATCCCACTTCTACAAGAAGAATAAAGGAGAAGACCGAACTTCACTTGTACCAAAATTTTATTCCCAAAATGAATAGAGACCCACTACAAAATTCAGAGCCGAACTAACCAGCATCAGGGGTTCCCTAAGCTTATACATAGGTGATGCAACATTTAAAATCAACTCCTAAAGGAGAAACAAATATACTATAGGAGAAAAAAAACTAGTACATGAAGGGACAAATTTTCTATAGGAAAAGACAGAGTGTTACACGAAAGTCTAGAAAGCTGCAAAACGCCTGATTTTCAGAAACTTTGTCACCAAAACCCTATATTTGAAAACGGACGTCTAAGAAAAGGGTAAGTACACATTTTCATCTACCATTTGTGGACAATAAATCTACAAAACCTCTCGTTTCTTCAAACAATGCATGTTGTAACAAAAATATGGTAGTAGTCTGAGAATAAACAATTGAAAGTGAATGTTTCTTTTGCATTAAGAAAGATAAGAAAGGAAATAGAATTATTTTCTAGTTGAGTCTAAAGTTTTCCTTCCTTTAAATATTATGGATAAAACCTCTCTTTCACCCCTGTAGGAGATTTAGAGTATTGGTTTTCCAATTATTTAAAAATCACAGTGACAATCATGGCGGGTGGGGGGGGGGATTGGGTTCAATTGAAGAGAGTCCAAAGACTCATCAATGATGTCAATTATCCTATATTTTAGAAAGTGTTAGCTCCCTATAATACTAGTGTAGTCCCTTATCATTATTTCTATTGTAGCCCCCTTATTGTTATTTTTTTTCCCATGTAGTTCCCATATTGTTATTATTGTGCCCCATAGAATCACATAATCATTATTGTTGTACCTTTACATTATTATTGCTATGTAGGCTATGATTATATTGTGACCGCTTAGAATACTATACATAGAAAGGAGGTATTGTCATTCATATCATCCAATAATTTTTCACTTATGTAATGTAAAGGAGGTCTCATTTATGTAATGTCATTTGGTATCATAGATTTGGATTTTAGGGTTTGGCTGCTTTAAATAGGCCATCTTGGAATTTTCACTATAAATTTTTTTATACCAAGCTTAAGAAGCTGAAATTTCGACCACGGGGAGAAAAAATTATGTTTACCTCTTTGTAAACATTTTATATCTTGGTTCACTATATTTTTGGATATGTGATCTCAGGAAGTTATGGTTTTTGCAGGCTCGAAAATTCAATCTCAAACATGTGAGCTAACGAAAATCATCATAACTTTCTCTTTGAGCATCAGATTTTAATTTTGTAAAAAGTGACTGAAAGTGCATGGAATAAAGTTTCATTTATATCATTTTTAGGGCCTAAGGTCAAAACAACAACATGTGTAACTGCGTAAAATTTATCTCTACTCAATCAATCTATAATGAGGTCATTGTGGGAGATAGGGCATAACTCTTTCTTCAAGAATACAATCTTTATCTGACTTGTTGGGTTGGAAAGAAGGAAAAAAGGGTTGCCACAAGACAAATTTTATTTAAGAGAAAATTCGAAGGTTCAAGTAGTGGAATATCACCTCTAGCACCAAGAAAAATTTCTCCAAGTCTTAAAGGATAACTTCACTTTATCGCAAAATCGAATGAATGAACAGGAAAATCAACATCGTAGTGAAATAAGTTTTGATGTAGGAAAATGGGTATTTTTATGGCTGCAAATATACAAACAAATGTCCCTCAAAGATGCTAAGAAGTATAATAAATTATCACCAAATTACTATGGTCGTTACAAGGTGTTTCTAAAGAATGGGACTATGGCATATAAATTGGAGCTTCCTCCAACTTCCCGAGTGCACCCAGTTTTCCATGTTTCATGCTTAAAGAAGGTTATAGGTGACAATATCCCAATTCAAACAATATTTCTAGAAATTGATGAGGAAGGAAAAATCATATTGGAACCCGAATCAGTAATAGAAGCAAGAACCCGACAACTATTGTTGGAGATTTGAAAAATTCCAGAACTCTGTCTCTTTAACACAGAGAAATAAACTTGCATACACAGTGACAGAATTTCCACATAAAAAAAAATCTATTCAGAAAAAAAATTGTTACAAACTTTCCTCACTGCAGAGGAATTACAAACTGTTGCTGGACTGCTTCTAAGCACAGTTCCGAATCAACAAAAAAAAACTTCTCTGTTTCATACAGAAAATAAACTCTGTTGTGAATTTCAAATTCACTGTCTCTGTCTATTAAAAATAAACAGCTCTATGTTTTTACAAAAATATACTTTGCTGTGTATATTTTTAATTCTGCTCTCACTGTGTTTTTAACAATTGCACTGTTGTGCATTCAACAACAACTCTTTCTGTGTAAAAAAAATTACACTACGTCTCTGTTCTATTATATAGACAAAATATCTAAATTTAATTAATGTGATTTGTTGACAAAAATCACAAAATTCTACCGCTTGAAAAATAACATTAATGGTGCCTTAAATTTCTGTCAGCACCGCATAAAAAAAAATTATGGCAAATTTGAATCGTGGCAGAATTTGAATTTCCCGCGGCGGTGGTGGTTTGGTGGCGGACTGGCGGCGCGCTAGGTGCATGTGGCGGAGCCACCATAGCCTTGGTGGTTGCGGGGGGTATGGATTTGGCCGTACACTTCAATTTGGTGACCCCCCGCACTAAACCACAGCCACAAGTTTGCGGTCAAAGGCCCCACGGCTGGTCAACTGCGGGGGGTGGCGTTTTGTTAACCGGCGTGCTGTTTGACCCCCCGCACTTCGTTGATTGCTGCCAACATGCCGTCGCGATAACCTTCTCCGCCATCAACCCGTTCGACGTTGATTTGCTGTGTGCTGCCGCCTGCAACTGTTCCGCGCAGTTGGAAATTACCTTCCAACACTCCCCCTTAATTTCAACTGCTGGGTTTTCTTGCATGCCCATGCATTCTCTGAAATGTTCAAAGCTTTTCTGCGCAAGTGGCTTTGTGAGGATATCTGCAAACTGATCCTCCGTTCTACAATGCTGCAAAACGATTTCTCCATTGGTAACCAATTCACGTATGAAGTGAAACTTGGTGTCAATGTGTTTTGTCCTCTTATGAAAAACGGAATTTTTAGACAATGCAATAGCTGAGCTATTGTCACAAAATATCACTGTCCCTTTTACCTGTTCTTGACATAAGCTTCTCAACATTTTCCGCATCCAAACTGCTTGACACGCTGCTGCTGTAGCTGCCACATACTCTGCTTCTGCTGTAGATAATGCTACAATGGGTTGTTTCTTAGAAGCCCATGAAATAGCTCTTGAACCCATGTGAAAGACATAACCGGAAGTGCTCTTCCGATCATCAATACTTCCAGCCCAATCACTGTCTGTGTATCCAACTAAATCTGAATGTTCTGAAGTAGTATAAAAAATACCAAAATTTTTAGTACCTTTAACATACCTCAAAATCCTTTTTGCTGCTTGCCAATGTGCATCCTTTGGCTTTTCCATGAACCTGGAAATCAAACTAACAACATGCATTATGTCCGGCCTAGTTGCAGTCAAATACATAAGGCTGCCAACTATGCTCTTGTATAGACTAGGATCAAAATCCTTGCTGCTGTCCTCTCTGCTGAGCTTTAATCCCATCACTGTGGGAGTGATTGCTGCTTTGCTTTCCTGCATGTTAAATCTTTCAAGAACTTCATTAACATACTTTGCCTGTGAGATGAAAATCCCACTTTCATCTTGTTCTACTTCTATTCCCAAGAAGTATCTTAACAAACCCATATCAGTCATTTCAAATTCTTCCTTCATGACTGTTTTGAAATGTTCAATAAGGCAATCATCATTACCTGTAAAGATAACATCATCAACATACAAGACTACAATCAAGATTTTACCATCTTGTTCTTTGATGTAGAGGGTGGGTTCTCCCTCACACTTCTCAAAACCATTTTCCAGTAGATAGGAATCTATCCTACTGTACCACGCTCTTGGCGCTTGCTTTAGCCCATAAAGAGCTTTCTTCAACTTGCACACTTTGTGCTCTTGGCCTTTCTTTTTGTAGCCTAGAGGTTGTTCAATGTAAACCTCTTCGTGTATAAATTGAAATGCTGACTTCAAGGATGGACTGACATTTCCATTTCTGTGTGCCTGGACAATCAAAATCTCACAGTTTCATTCACACAGCAGTCTGGCCTCCTCATAATCTAACACTTCATTATTGACTTTGGCATTACGCCTTGTGCTGTCTCTGTCTGCTTGCTTTGTTCCTCTGATGTGTAGGCCAGCTGCCTGGCCTCTTTGTGGGCTTAATAAAATCTGGTTTGTTCTCTCTGTGTCAAGTTTCTTAATCATGTTATCCATATGTCATGGTGGCTTGTAAATAGTGAGATCATCTTTGGACAATAAACCAGCTAAAGGAGGATGATACCTTCATTTGTTATATCTTGTTCATAAATCTCTTTCAAACTTCTAAATTTCTTACCTCTTACAGTAGGTGTATTAGTGTTTGA
This sequence comes from Pinus albicaulis, assembly GCA_034641835.2. Classification (NCBI taxonomy): domain Eukaryota; kingdom Viridiplantae; phylum Streptophyta; class Pinopsida; order Pinales; family Pinaceae; genus Pinus; species Pinus albicaulis. The sequence continues at coordinate 720,563,386 of CM076584.1, read as the reverse complement.
AGAAACACTTGAATTTCCTCCTTGTGGTGTGCTTGGAGAAGCACTTTCATTTCTCCTCAAAGGTGTACTTTTCTGCCCTTGTATTGGCGCTGCTGTTTGGGGATGTATTTCAGCCACCTCGTCATCATTCTCATCATGAGATAAACAGTGTTTAACATTCACTGTTTTCTCTATGCTTCCATCCCAAGCTTCCTCTTCAATGAACTGAACATCCCTGCTCACAAGAAACTTCTTGCTAGATGGGTTGTACAACCTGTAGGCCTTGGATTCCTCACTGTATCCAATGAAAATACACTTCTCCCCCTTGCTGTCCAACTTCTTCCTGAGCTGATCCGGAATGTGTGCATAAGCTACACATCCAAAAACCTTCATGTGTGTGACATCTTGCCTTCTGCCACTCCATGCCTCTTCCGGCACTATGTTCATGACTGCTTTTGTAGGGCACCTGTTCAAGATATACGCTGCACAATGTACAGCTTCGGCCCAATAATCATTAGGCAAGTGCTTTGCCTTCAACATACTCCTCGCCATGTCCATTATGGTTCGGTTCTTCCTTTCGGCCACTCCATTTTGCTGCGGAGTATATCTAGTTGTAAACTGCTTGTGAATACCATTTTCTCTACAAAAACGTAGAAAATCTTTAGAGATATACTCACCTCCTCTATCAGTCCTTAAGACTTTGATATGCAGCCCACTCTGGTTCTCAACAAGTGCTTTGAAATTGCAAAATTTTTCAAACACTTCACTTTTCTTTTTCAAAAAGTAAACCCAAGTTTTTCTTGTAAAATCATCTATAAATGTTAAGACATAGTGGCTGCTTGCAAGTGATGGAGTTTGCATCGGTCCACACACATCTGAGTGGACAATCTCTAAGGGTGCTTTCGCCCTTATGCTTTTCCCGGAAGGAAAACTTTCTCTGTGTTGTTTCCCAAGAATACAACCTTCACAAAGGCTGTCCGGTTTTTCTATCAATGGTAAACCACTTACCATTCCTTTTCTGTTCAACAAATTAAGACCTTCAAAGTTGAGATGTCCAAATCTCAAGTGCCATAACCAATTATCATCCTTTGGTTCGCTTTGGAATGTCTCCTGTGCAACTGCTGCTTTCTCTTCACCATTCTTCAAGTCTGCTCTCATTCTGAGAGGGAACATCCTATTCCTTGTCATCTTCACTTCAGCAATACACTGATTGCTGGGTGGTTTATCCATGATGGTACAAACATCATTATCAAAGAAAACATTATACCCCTTATGGACAAGCTGTCCAACACTTAAGAGGTTACATTTCATTCCTGGAACATAATAAACATCTGCTATGGTTTTCTTTGCACCTAATCTTGTTAAAACATTTACATATCCTTTTCCCATAACAGAAACTTTGCTATCAGTTCCTAGTGTGACTTGTGACTGCACACTTTCATCTAACATAGAAAACATTGCTAAGTTTCCTGTCATATGGTTACTACAACTGGAGTCTAGAAACCATAAGTCTTCATTCTTTTCTTCAGCCATATTACAAGCTAAAAACAAATTGTTTTGGCTGCTATTTTCTCTTGTGAAATTTGCACTAGTTCCACTTCTCATATCTTGTTTCTTCTTTCTACATTCATTAGCATAATGACCATATTTCTTACAATTGTAACATTGAACATTGGATTTATCATACCTTTGTCCTTGATCATTTTGCTGTCCACTTTGCTGGCTGCCTTGGCCTTGATGCTGATTTGAATTGCTGCCCCTTCCTTGAGCATTTGCTGGACTGTTCCTTCCACCTCTGTTTTGGCTTCTGCCTCTTCCTCTTCCTTTGCCTTGCCCTCTTCCTCTTCCAAAAGACATCTGGGCCTTAAAGGCTTGCTCAAGAGATGAGTTTTCACTCCTACTCAATCTCTGTTCATGGGTAATCAGTGATGCATGTAATTCATCCACTGAAAACTTTGTGAGATCCCTTGTCTCTTCTATGGTGGTGACAATCACATCGAATCTTGAGGGTAAACTTCTCAAGAGTTTTTCAACAATCCTCTTGTCCTCAAGAGTCTCTCCATGTGATCTTATTTGTGTGACCATTCCAATCACATGAGTGAAGAATGAGTCAATAGTGTCTGACTCTTTCATGCAGAGAGTCTCAAAGTCTCTCCTCAGCAACTGAAGTTTTGTTGTCTTCACTTTCTCCATTCCCTGATAAGCTGTCTTGAGAGTTTCCCATGCTTCACTGGATTTCTTGGCTACTGCTATCCTTGGAAACACACTCTCATGCACTGCTTGATACAAAAAGAAAAGAGCCTTGGCATCTCTCTTCTTATTGTTCTTCAACTGTTCTCTCCCTGCTTGATTTAACATAAAAAACTCTGCATCATCTTTTGGCTCTTCAAAGTCATCCTCAACTAATTCCCATAACTCTTGGGAGACAAATAAAGCCCTCATAGTTATTGACCAGTAGTCATAATTCTTTCCATTGAATTGTGGGAGATGGACATTTCCCAAACTCATACCTGTGCTGGAGCTAGCCATTCTTAACTATGATCCAAAACACTTGACTATGTCTTTAAAACTAACCAACTGTACTACAATAGTAACACAGAACTGTATAGAGAAATACCTTCGAATTCTTCTTGTCTGAACCTTCACTCTGCTGGAGAGGCTGCTGCAAAAACGAACTCTGTTCCTTCAGCGTATTTGACCTTCAAATAGCCTGGATTGGCTCTCATACCATGTTGGAGATTTGAAAAATTCCAGAACTCTGTCTCTTTAACACAGAGAAATAAACTTGCATACATAGTGACAGAATTTCCACATAAAAAAAATTCTATTCAGAAAAAAAATTGTTACAAACTTTCCTCACTGCAGAGGAATTACAAACTGTTGCTGGACTGCTTCTAAGCACAGTTCCGAATCAACAAAAAAAAACTTCTCTGTTTCATACAGAAAATAAACTCTGTTGTGAATTTCAAATTCACTGTCTCTGTCTATTAAAAATAAACAACTCTCTGTTTTTACAAAAATATACTTTGCTGTGTATATTTTTAATTTTGCTCTCACTGTGTTTTTAACAATTGCACTGCTGTGCATTCAACAACAACTATGTCTGTGTAAAAAAAATTACACTACGTCTCTGTTCTATTATATAGAAAAAATATCTAAATTTAATTAATGTGATTTGTTGACAAAAATCACAAAATTCTACCGCTTGAAAAATAACATTAATGGTGCCTTAAATTTCTGTCACCACCGCATAAAAAAAATTTATGGCAAATTTGAATCGTGGCAGAATTTGAATTTCCCGCGGCGGTGGTGGTTTGGTGGCGGATTGGCGGCGCGCTGGGCGCATGTGGCGGAGCCACCACAGCCTTGGTGGTTGCGGGGGGTATGGATTTGGCCGTACACTTCAATTTGGTGACCCCCCGCACTAAACCACAGCCACAAGTTTGCGGTCAAAGGCCCCACGGCTGGTCAACTGTGGGGGGTATGGTTCCGTTAACTCTCGAGCTGGTCGACCCCCCGCAAACCGTTCATCTCAGCAAACCTGCCGGCGGTTTAATTTTCGTGCTGTTCCAACCTGTTCACCATGCGCTGATCCTCCGCCAACCTGCTCGCTGTTCCGGCAGTTGGAAATTACCTTCCAACAACTATGAAATTGATCAATTTCAGAGTATCTCATGAAATGGAAGAACTTACCCACTAAATATTCCATAAGGAAAGATGAGAATTTTATACAGAAGCATCCAAAACTAATGAAGCATTGATGAAAACACTTTTTTGAAGGATAAGAGCATGTTAGGTCCCTATAATACTAGTGTATCCCCTTATTGTTATTGTTAGTGTATCTGCCTTATTTCTATTGCTGTGCCCATGTATTCGTCGTATTGTTATTAATGTGCCTGATAGAACCCCACTATTTTTATTGTTATGCCTTTACATTATTATTGTTATGTATGCCCTCATTTTATTTTGACTCCTTAGACTCCTATATATATAAGGAGGTCTTGTAATTTGTATCATCTAAGAATTGTTCATTTATGTAGTGTAAAAAAAGTTTCCCCCTCAAAGAGGATAATTTTTAAGTCATTATCTATCATTTCTTATATTTTTTGAGTTGGTTACATAATATATATTGTAACACAGGAAAGATATGTGGACATAGACATGCATACTTTTCTTAAGACACAAGCACAAGCCTAATTAACACTTGGATAAATTAATGGATCTACATAAGAAGAAGCTGGAGAAGGAGAGGAAGATGATGGAGCAAGAGATGATGTGCCAAAATTCCTTTTGAGGTAGCTTTATATGTTAAGGACACCACCAAGGTCATGAATGAGGTAGAGTTAGGTCACTAAGTTGCTCATAAAATGAGCAATAGTTTGAATAGGGGGTATGATGGGCCACAAAATTAGACACAAATTAAGGCCCATATGACCATCCTTCAACACATTAAACCTATATTTTTGCATTATATTACATATTTGTAGCTTTAATATGATCGTTAGGAGGGTTTAGAGATAATTTCGTATTTGTGTCTAATATTATCTATTTTTGTAGAATATTGTGAGAATATTGGGCAAATTATGAATATTTGGAGTGTTAGATAATATATGGACTTTCTAATCGCTACAGGATGGCCCAATATTGGATGCTAAAGGAACTGAATATCATGATATTATTGAAAATTTTTGGAGCTCCACTGGTTGAGAAAACCTAGGAATGTGTTCCATGTCATTTAATGAAGATTCGTAGTGTTGGGAACCAAATCCACTTTTTGAGTGAATTTGGAGGGGAAAGTTGCCTCCTTGGATGGAGAATTATTCCCCATCAGTTTGTATAAGTAAAAATTCAATTTTTCCTCTAGGGGCATATATTTATTAGTCTTATTGTAGAGAAAATTTATTATTTAGTAGCTCCACTTTCATTTCTAGGAGGGATGTACTTGGATTGATTCAAATAATGAATTTTTGTGCCATTTTTAGCTTCTAAATTTTCGTTTCCTTCATATTACTTTGCTTATCATTGGGATAGAAAATCCTAGGAGCCTCAAATTCCTCTTGTACAATTTATTTATTTCCTTTCAATGTCTTTTTCACTTGCATCTCCTATTTCTACATTTACTATTCATGCTTCTTTTGTTGTAGGTTATAATGTTTAAGTGATTGAAGTGAAAAAAAAATTCAGGTTATTTAATTATTCACAAGCATTATTCATCCTTAGAACATATTTTACAATTCATATTCATCATTGAGCTACTTGGATTTGTTTACTATTTCACAAATCTAGAACTTCTATAAGTCCCTTGTAGAAAAATAGTAGTAATTTTATGCTATTTTTTAGAATGTGTTAATGAGATACATTTCAATTGATTCCAATTATAATTGGCCATAAACATATTCAATTTAAATAAAAAATTGACTCTACACCATTTTCACTTGATTAGGTTAGACATTTGGTAGGTTAACTAGCTCACTAATTCTTGAATTTCCCTTTTTTAGAGTAGTAATTTTCTACTAATTTTTTGGCACATGTTAACAAGGGTATTTTTGAGTGATTCCACTTGGAATGGATTCTTAGGAAATACTAATTAATAAAAAAAAAAATTCCATCTATTTTTCATTTTATTTGCTTAATGATTCAACAAGTTATATCGAGCAGTAGGAATCATGTATCACTCATAAACTTGACTAAAGTTTCTCCAAAAGCTTGGGTATTTTCTCTTAGGATTGAATTAAGACCCTTAGGTTATAAATACATGATATAGTAAGACCAAATATCTCTTAATTCTTGCCTCTTCCCCATTGAAATTCACCTCTCGAATTGGGTTAGTGGACATATTTATGAATTTGATAGCGCAATAATGATTTTCTTGATTGCCACATCTACTGAACTTTGTGAATGGATCTAAACTCTTTGGAATGTGGTGATTGATTACATTAAATTTCCTTCATGTAGGTTATATTATTTTTCTTTCTTTATTATAAAGTTATGGATTCTATTTCAAGCATTGTTATTTCCATTCCATGTACTAGGTTTCCTTTGAATGCAACCTTTACATTTTTCTAGCTTAATGTTTACATTTTTGAAAGTAGTATAGCCTTTACATTTATGCAATTAGGATTAACACTTACATTTGAGCAAGAATCATTTCCATTTATTCTAAAGAGAGTAACATTTCCATTTATGAAATTAGTTTAGGCTATGGTTTCATGACATTCTCTTCATTGCATTAGATCAATGAAAGAATTACACATTGCATGTTGCACATATATCACTCACACCTCTTAAGTTTGTACAAACATCGGGATGCTAATTTAAGTCGATAGCCTTGGATTTTGTAGCATTATTGTTGTAATATTGGGGCTCATATAATTTGTTTCATTTAAAAAAAATCATATTGATACAAGATATCATTTCATTAGAGAGCTTGTGAGCATTGGATAACTTTACTTGAAGCCCTGTAAATCGAGTGATCAATTGGCTAATATATTCATTAAGCCATTAAAAAAATATGTATTTGTCATAGATGAAACTTAGTTTTTGTAACCCTAGCTAAGACTTAGACCAACATGTATGTTTGAGTTGTCATGAGTCGTGTCTTTGTTTAGTGGTCATAATTAAGGGGGAGTCTTAAAACTATCTAATTACTCCTGCATGGAGAGTTGTCTAAAATTACAGTGTGGGTTAACTAGGTCAAGATGAGTCAAGTCGGTTTAAGTCACATTTTTGGTAAAGTTGAATTTAGTGTGTATTCTCATCTTAAAATATTTTTGGCAAGTCGCTAGTCAAAAAAATTTAAAAACCCCTCACCGTGTTCACTGTAATCATCAAATTTGTGTGATCAATAGAAAATCGGCAACCCATGTTATTGTGTCTATCAAATTTTGTGTATTTTATCATATGCCTCTCTAACAACATTTTCATTAGTTGAAATCTTTTATTTCCCATGATACCATTACATTTAAGGCCGGGAAGACATGAGCACTTAGTTTCATGAGATCTTAAATATCACTATATGGGCTAACGCCGCCATGAAGAAGAAATTGATAAAATCACTCTGGTATATATTCTATCGAAAATCGTTTATGTCGCATCTTGCAATAGAGTGTGCTATCAATTTTTCTTAACTCGTGGTAGGGGAACGTGTTAGAGTGTTGTTGAGATGCAACCATGACTTCCACATGGAATGTGTAGACAAATGGCTTCTTTCTCACTCTTCCTGCCCCGCTTGTAAACATTTTCTTCTAAATGTTTTTTATAAATGTGGAAAGCCACATTCGTCTGACCAAATGTTTTGTCGATGAGTAACAAATTGTCCAACGCATATAACCTCAAGAATCTAGTGAGAACATCGACTTAGAATATGGTATTAAGTGATAGAAATTTCCTTCGCCAGATGAGTTGTATGGATTGAATAATGGAATTAATGAATTTTCTTGACAACGAGATAGTATCCACAACGAAATTGTGATAAATGTTTACTATGAGAAAAATAATTAAAATCATAGGGCATTGAACAAGTTGTATTAGATCACTAAACTATGAATACAAGGGAAAACACTATTCCATGCTATTTTTAATCGTATCATATGGTTGATACCAAAATAGCTTAGAGAATAGTTTGATGAAATTATTGTGAATAATAATTGTGCATATTTTTATACCCCACCTCGAAAATTTTACGTTGATTATGTATCAACCTCAATGAAACCTTCGATTGATATGTAGATAATTACTCAATTATAAGCAACATCGTCGAAATACTCAATAGTAGATAAGAATGAGAAGAATACTAACGTTAAGGCCATCACATGTTGTGTGCATATGTAATTCACAATACAACTAATCTTATATCTTAGCACTCAATCAATACTAAGGTCGCTCAATCCTTCTAAATAGAAGGATTTGTCACTTTCTCAATAAAAGGAGAGAAATGGATAATAAATATAGAGCCTTATACAGAAAATTACACAATGACATCATTTGTTCCTGGCGAAGAACGTGAACATGGGCGATCCTTCTTGGTGGAATTGGTGAATACTCGCATAGACAGGTGCCAACTTTATAGCTAATTTCACTCCTAAAGTACCTTTTGGTCATAGTACCCGTGTTAGCAAGTGACATCATTACTACAGATGGAGATGTAGTACCACACCCATCACCTAAAGCATATGCACGTAAAAAAATAATGATCTCTATTTACATAGTATAGGAAATACTTGTCTTCTACCTCATAATAGACCTCGCTTAGCATACCCTCCATTTCTAGAGCCATCAGTCGTTAGGGTTGCCATGGTCAATTACCCATTTTATTAGGTGGGAGTTGTTGAGAAATATAGGGAAACATTATTAGGGCTTATTATCTGGATTAATTTCTCCATTTCTTGACAGTTATTTGTGACTAGTCATTTATTCTACTTATTTATTGTTATTATTAACATCAAAATAATTGCCAAATACAAAAACACAAGAGAATACATGATATAGGACCTTATAAGGGAAAATCCTAGTCACAAACTCTTCCTACTTTCAATTCATTTCAAAATGATACATACTTGACCTTAGACCAGATACATGGACTTCTTCCAGCAAGTCGGCCCTTAGTGAATGTAATTATTTGTCTTCTTCTTCTCTATAATTGATGCAACTTGCATTTCTTGATTTTGGTTCCCTTCTTCAACATATGACTAGCATCACAAATTCGGTCTCCATGACATAATTTGCTAGTGGAGACTCTATTTCTTCATATTTCACATTCTTCTTTTCTAGATTTAATTGTAGAGATGTGTCTTAATTTTTTCCCTTAAGAAATTCGAATTCATTCCTTTATATAGTAGTTAGATCATCCAATAATAAGTTGACTTGTCACTTGATGAAAATTCTAACTTGTATGCTATTGAAGATGGTTGTAATCATTATTTTAAGGCTGGCTTGAGAGGGATCCAACTTGGTGGAGGATAGAAAAAATATTTTTTTCTTTCTTGACCTAAAGGAGCCCAAGAAGGGTCTCTTACAATAATGACTTTGATTTTTTACACAACTAAATATCTTAGATAACTCAATGGGTGACATGACCTATCAACCATTAACCCAAGAATGAAACCCATGCTTTGATAAGTGAATAAAAAAATTATTTTTCCAAATATATTACATCATGAATCATTTACAGTTATGAAGACCCATGCTAGATTCAATATATAACACTCCCTCTTAATTAGGGAGGTTTTTATAATTTCATACATATGAAGGTATAAGGAAATTCTTAAAATTAAATGAACTAAGAAGAGTTTTTGCACCCACATTGCCTCAAACTAGATTATTTACCAGGGTAATCTATTCAGGTGGGACAAAGATGAACTAAATGTTTCAACCATTATAGGTTCCATCATTATAGGTTCCATCACACTTACTTACTAACCATCAACCTAGGGATCTAGCTGTGTATCTAAGGTCAGAGATCTATGACCAATGCCATACTCCCTCTTCAGGATATAGACATCATACACGTGTAAATTTACTCTAAAGGATCAGACACATGTAGATGCTTCAACACTCCCAATTATTTAAATCGATAACATCAAATCTCTCCAGATAAATTAGATCAATAGCATCAAATAAACCAAGCATGCTTATAGACTAAATTTCAAGTCCAAACATTATTTCAAAACTTTGACCTTTTGAGGAGAGATTTAGTTGTACAGACACAACCCAAATTAGTAATAAAATTTTAAATACATATAAGTAAACATAAATCTTCCCGCTATTCAATCATCTTGATTCCATTCATATGTATCTAATCGGAAGTTTTCTTTCATTTAACAACACCAAGACATTCTCAATATACATTCACCAATTTGATCTTCAAGGTATCCACCACGACTATCATAATATGCTTTCCCTTTCAACTAGGGATATATATCCTTTATTCTATCCAAGCTCCCTCTTAACTTAGGGAGATCAACCACTTTATATAACATTGGGAGTATTTCATGGTTTCATTCCTTCTTATAAAAACCACATTGATATTATATATTTCTTCATCATGCTTATACAGAAATATTCATTATCTTGAATATTGTGTACCTCCATAAATTTAATAGCAAGTACAACCAAATATATATGAAGTTAAATATATCAGAATCATACAATAATGAAAGCATTAGAATTTAGATATAAAATTCATGAACTTACTTAGGTCCATAATCAACAAGCGAAACATACTTCTATGCTTCAAATTCTTGGAAGGGTTTTTTTTATAAACCGTAGATCACATCATTGAAACTTAAATTAACTAGATCAAGACATGAGTCTCATTATATCTAGGGCCTCAATATTAATTTAAGAGATATGACATAATGTACATATGGTATATTGCAAACCCTAGAATCCATGCATTAACCCTTAGATATCAACAGTCAAAACCAATCATAGCACAATATAAGGTTTGAACAATATGAATGACTCCTACTAGGGCGTGTAGTAAACCCTAAAATACATCATCATATTGGAAACAATATCATTATATCCTCTAATATCTACTACGTATTTGTTACAAACCCTAGAATTTACAAACTCTAAGCATCAATAATTAGGTTATCATATATATGATTTCATAATCATGCACAAAGATATCACAACATCTATTAGTGAAACCCAAGAGAAAAATAGCAATACTTGAAAGTTTAGACATACAACAAGTTATATCATGCTAGGATTTCGATGAGATAGAAAAATATACCTCTACTGTTTCATTCGTGGGATTTTACTATAGATATTATAGAGGTTTTTTTTCTCGTAAACACTAATTTACCAAAACCATAAAGGTCTATGATTTCAATACATAACAAAACAAACCCTACAGGACTCGGGTTCTATAATAGTAAAAAAGAACCCTAAACATCAAAACAATAGTATTTTCTATATTTCATTAATAACCCTAAGAAGACTAAGGTATCATAATCAATATCGACATACCCTTAGGTTAGCTTTTTAAAGATAAACTTTTAAGGTTCTACAAAAATGATGATTTTAATGAGGATAGATTCCATCTAATGATTAATCACCCTAATAAGAATACTTAACAAGTATATTTGTCATTCAAATACCTAAATATAATAAGGTGAGTAATAGAAGACAAATTTAAAAGGATCGTACCTTTTAATGAAGAAAATTATCTACTAAACCTTATACATACCCTATGATTTACAAATTTTATGGGATATTGAATTTATGAAGGGGCTTTATTTCTAATGGGGCTTCAAGTCTTTCACTCTTATTTTCTCCCTTCAGCTAGAGTTATTCCTTGTATTGTTTCTTCATTCAAAGCTTCTTTTCTTCTGTGTAAGTTCTGTGCAAATATTTATTTGAAGGAAAAAAATTAAGTAATAGAAGAAATTAAAGTTGAATAATTATCTTTTGTGGTAGGGACTTTTTCTAACATAAGTTTTGTACTGCTTTGTGTACATACGAAATCTTAACGAAATTATACAAGTACTAAACTTATGATGCAATCTTTCGTTTAATATGTTACCACTTGAATAAGGATTCTCACATTATCTAAAATTAGTAATTATTATACTATGATAGATTTCAACCTTTCGAAGCCACTATTATGTCATCTGTATCAAAATTTCATACCTTTTTTTCTTGGAGAATCAACGTTTTACTTTTGTTGGTGTACTTTTCTTGTTAACTCATAAACATATGTAAGATGCTTTCAAAGAGTAGTACGATTACTTACCTCAGTGATGCTTCCTTCAATTTTCTTGATGATGTTGCTTTAGGAAGGTGGACGTTGTCAATGCTTTCTTATTTTCATATGTCAGTTTTTTCATCATTTATACTCGAATATATATATATATATATATATATTTATTTATTTATTATTATAATAGAGTATTTGAATATGATTTTAACTCGGACTTGAGCCTATTTTAAGCATGGATCTTGACGTCTTCTAATAAATGACGATGTGACAACAAATTCCTTAAAGGCCTTAGATTCTAATTTTCATTTTTCTAATGTGAGGACATGCAACACGATTGATGACGCATGATATTTTTTCGAACCTTGGGATAAGAATTTGGAGTCAATGAATTCCAAGCCTTGAATTTATTTAACTGACTGTTTAATTTTATATATTTAGGGAGATGGATTCAGATCTTTAATTTTACACTCAGGTCTTCTCTTTCTATAGTGATAGACTTGGCCTTGACTAGGCTATATGATTAGCAATTATTTTGCTTAAAACATGGACTTAATTCTTCTCCAGAAACCTTTGCTTTCATGTACAGGACTGTAGAATTTTATAGTGTTTAAGTCCAATTTAATGTCCTTTGAATTTGGAATCTCTTCTGATCAGGACTTCCGTCTAGATGAATATTGATCCTTCTAGATTTTAACTCTAAGAGTCCTAGTTTATACCTTCATATAAGTGAGCGTGACATTTACCAAAACTATATACTGAGAAGAAATTCAGATTGGAGATGACATGAACATTTCTTGTTAGACTTTAAAGAATTTTTTCAGGGATTCAATCTCAATTTGGTGGATACGACCTCCTTTTAACTTGAAGACTAGACCTTCGGACGTAGATAACATAACCTTTAGCCTATTCAGCTTTCTTGAACATACTTGAGTGATATGACCTTGAGAGAAGGGCTAGATGTTATGCCCATAATTCTGATTTTATAATTGTAGCACTTCGTTCTTAGGGATATAAGAGTTATTTTGATGTTATGAGGTATTTTACTACCAATTTCAACTTCTAGCTCCCCTTATGTCGTGATACCATATTGAGAAATTTAGGGAAACATTAATAAGGTTTCTTATCTAGATTGATTTCCCTATTTCTTGACAATTATTTGTGATTAATTATTTTTTCTACTTATTTATTGTTATTGTTATCATCAAAATCATTTCCAAACATAAAAACACAAAAAAACACAGGATATAAGTGTACAACCGGGGAAAACCACTTTAAGAGGAAAACCCAATCACAAACTCTTCCTATTGTAGATTCAATTCAAAATGACAAATACCTCACCTTATACCAAAGACATGGACTGACTGCTTCCACCAAGTAAATCGTGCATGTAATTATTTGGCTTCTTCTTCCCTGTAATTCTTGCAACTTGCCTTTATTGATTTATGTTCCCTTCTTCAGTATATGAGTAGCATCACAAATTTGGTTTCCATTACATATTTCGCTAGCCCCGATTCTCCTTCTTCATATTTCACATTCTTCTCTTCTAGATTAAATTGCAGATATGTGTCTGTCGTACTTTTCCCACTTAAGAAAGTGGAATTCATTCATTTATATAGTAGTTATAGCATCCAATAATAATTTGAATTATGACTTGACATAGAGGCAAGCTTGTACACAGTTGAATATGGTTGTCATGATGAGTTTGAGGCTGACTTGAGAGGGAGATGACTTGGTGGAGGACAGGTTTTTTTGTTTCTTGACCTAAAGGATCCCAAGAAGGGTCTTTTACCATAATGACTCTGATTTTTTACTTAACTCAAAATTCTAGAGCATGCAATAGTTGCCATCAAATATCAACCATTGACTCAAGCATGAAACCCATGCTTTAATAAGTCAATAAAAAAATTCTTTTAACAAATATATTACATCAAGACTCAAGTATACCTAGAAATTGCAGGAGACGTTGCAAAGTAAAAGTGGTAAGGAATAAATTCTAGAATAATCTTGACATATTGAAGCTAACTTAATATAGATATTAGTAAATGGAATTCCATTCAAAGATAGAAGATAAAGAGAAATCACTTACATATTACCAAATTTACAGATTCTATAACCTTCCTAACATTTTCCTTTGCTTGTCTTTGCTTAACTTATTTTGGGAATTTTGACTCCTTTGTGACATACAAGGTTTATATTCAAATTATTTTTCAAAAATGAAAAATTCAAAATTTACCATTGGATGAACTAGTTTAAAGGAGAGCTACTAAATAAATGTATCAATAATGCGATAGGAGCAAAGTGGATCTTTTTTTGAGCATTGATTAAATAATTCTTTTAGCTAACATAGCAACTTTAATTCCCTATTCAAAGGTACCATGGTGAACTCTTATGGTAGCAGCCCTGAGCTTTCCTTTTGTCACCATGATATTCTGAAAGATGTAGCTATGTATTTGACTAGATAAGGGCCTATAAGTAAACACAAAAGGAATGTTATGCTTCGAAAGCATAAGCGATTCCCCCAAAGTGGGATTTTTATGCCTTAGAAAGCATACTCTATTCCGTGAAAGTGGAAAACAGCTACAAAGTGTATAGAGAAAATTTTTTCTTTCAACACAGGTTTGGTGTATATTTATTTCTCCTCTAATAGTAATTTCTCACATTTTTTCAATATTGAAGTGTGTCACTTCATCACAAGCTTACAATATTTTACATTCTACCTCCACATAATTTGACTTTGAATGTGTTGATCTTTGTATTATTTTTTGTGAAGCTACAATGGAGGAGAAGGATTGGTGTCATACATAAATTTCATAATTATTATTAAGTTACTCAAATAGAATGTTTCATACATGAAAAAAATAAAAACTAAAATAAGACTCTACATATGGATTTTTGTACCTTCTTTGCTTGAAAACAATAATTTTCAATTTTTTCTTAACATGTTCAATCCATATTCTTTGGAAAAGTTATGAGCATCCACCATACTACATGGGGATCCATCTTAGCTAAAATAACCATGGAAAAGTTATGAGCTTGCACCATGCTACATGTGGATCCATATTACTAAGATAAGGAATTCAACCCCACCAAGTTTCTTTGGAATTTTATTATATTCAGGCTCTAATGCTTGGAAATTCCCACACTAGGGTGGGTATATCTACCACGAACTAAAAATTTTCAAAAAAATAATCACCCCCTAGCATGTTCTCTCACAAATTACCCCCATAGTGGAAAAAATTTTATGATTATTTATTTGGGTTTTTTTTTATATTTATAAATTATTGGTTTATTGATTTATTTACAATTTTTAGGGTCATTTCGGATTTGTCAGATATATTTTTTAAAATTTTATGATTTTTAATTTAAGAGAGTATTAATGATAATATTTTTGTTTGACTCTATTGTTTTTTTAAATATATTTATTTAAAGGGTGTTATTTAATTTTTTGATTTAAAAGATGATATTTTTCAAATCCATTATATATATATATATATATATATATATGGAGCTACTATTGAGCCAATCAGTTTCAAAGTTGGGAGCTACTTTTTGATTTGGCACTTAATTTTAAAGTTTTAGTGAATAACATTACAAAATTATTAATATCATTAACATTAAATGTATTTGACATGTTGATATAGATGGGGTAAAAAAAAAAAAGAGAAAAAAAGAAAAAGAAAAATGAAAGGTCCTACAAAGCTTAAGAAAAAAATAGTAAAATTTAATTTAACACAACAATTAAATTTAATTAACTTGCATACTTAAAGTTTAATAAAAAATCAGAGAAAAAAATCTAAATAAAGAAAAAAAAACTAATTAAATTCTAATTAAATAAATAATATTACAATTTACTTATAAACAAATAAAAAATAAAACTCTCTGTTATGTATAAAATAATTTAATGGATTTTTTTTATATATTTTTAAACAATAATTATTATCTTTCCGATATTTTTAATCAATACATACTAATTTTATAAATAAGCAATGATATGAATTACATGTATACGTATTGAGACTAAACAAAAAGTGTTTGTCAAACCAAAATTATCTATTTTTGAAAGTGACACGGTGGTTGCGACTAAACAAAAAGTGTTTGTCAAACCAAAATTATCTATTTTTGAAGGTGACACGGTGGTTGCTTATCTATGTTTGGATAAGTGTCACTATATTAATATTTACCCGAATACTTCACAAGACACACTAATTTTGCATGAAAAAATCATTAAATTCTTAATAATGGTATTCTTTGGAAAATGTTCTATCACATAATTAATATTAGAAATTATAGCTTGAACTAACTTCCTACTTGTAGGAATTTACAGGGTAAATTCCTTATATCAAGAACCAAAGGTCATCTCTCATAAACAGATCACAAATCAGTACACCAGTATTATCACGTGGTTAAAACTCTCGAAGAGGGAAATAGTGCACGGCTTGAGCCAACTCGGCCACTTTAACAAATTTATTAATATAAAAAGAAAAGTTACATATGTTTCTCTCATAAACGGTTACCGGACAATTTCCCCTCCAAGCTCTTTAAATAGAGATCATGGACCAATTGGGTGTAAATCCATGGATCAAGTGTTGTTAATACCGACGGGAGAGTGAACCATCGGATCACTACAAATTGTGACCGTCGGATTATAAGTTACAAATGTACATAGTAAAGAAACACACTTTACCTAACTCTACACTAGACTAAGTTATTCTTAACTATTTCCTATGTGTCAAAATATCCTAACATCTCCCTTTAAGAACAACTTGGGATAGGATTGAAGGATTTTCTAAGGTGACACAAAAGGATTCTATTTCCTATGTGTCGAAATATCTTAACATCCCCCCCTTAAGAAAAAATTGGGACAGGATTGAAGGATTTACAAAAGTGACACAATAGGAGAAGGAGAGAGGCATTAGAGCCTATCCCCCCTTAATGAGAACTTTCCTGAACTCGAAGCATGGATCGAATTTTGGTATACTTTGCTTCTATGAAAGCCTTTGTAAAAATATCAGCAACTTGATCATTCATTGGACAGTACTGCACTTCAAGAACACGATCATTAATGACATTTCTGATGAAGTGTATGTGGATTTCAATGTGTTTCATATGCTAATGTTGAACTGTATATTTACATAGCTGAATCACACTCTGATTATCACACCAAAGTGTAGTTGGATGCTACTGATGAAGACCAAATTCAGACTGGTTTTGACGAACCCACATGGATTCCTTCTTGTCTTCAACTGCACCGCGAAACTCTGCTTCCGCCGAATAAATAGATATGGCACTTTTTTTCTTACAAGACAAAGTAATAGGTCCTGAACCAAGAGTGAATACATATCTAGCAGTAGAATTTCGATCATCAGGGTCACCAGCCCAATCAAAATCAGTGAAACCAATCAATAATGGAGATGCTCCTGCACTGTAATGAATCCCGAACTGAATTTTACCTCGAGTATATCGAAGTATTATTTTAGCTGCTTTATAGTGACTTTCATGAAGTTGGTGCATAAACTGAGTGACAAGACCAATGCCAAAATAAAGGTTAGGACGAGTATGGGTTAGATATAGAAGTTTACCAACAATTTGATGGTATAAGGTAGCATCAACATCAGGGGTAGTACAAGTGATTGAAATCTTGACTCCAGAATGAAATGGAGAAGGGGATGGTTTACAGTCTTTCATGTGAAAGTGTTGTAGAAGATCACACGCATACTTGGAATGAGAGAGGGTAATGCCTTCTTTGGATCGCAAGACCTGTAGACCAAGGAAATAATGCAAGTGTCCTAAGTCTGTCATTTCAAACTTGTTTTTGAGGCTAGACTTCACATGGTTTATATGGTTTGGATCACTACCACTAAGGATAATATCATCAACATAAAGAACAAGGATGATGAAGGACTTACCCACTTTCTTAGTGTAGACAGTGTTTTCAGAATGACACCTATAAAATTCATTATCTAATAGAATTATATCCATTTTTTCATACCAAGTTCGAGGACCTTGTTGGAGACCATAGAGAGACTTCCTAAGTTGAAAAACAGGCCTGGGGTCTTTTTGGTTAAAGCTAGAGGGTTGTTCCATGTAGATTTCTTCATGAAAATATCCATGTAAGAAGGCGAATTTAACATCCATCTGATGAAATTCCCATTTAAAGGAGGTAGGAAGGGAAAGAACAAGGAAGATAGAATTCATTTTGGTAACAATGGAGAAGGTTTCAGTATAGTCAATGCCTTCAACTTGTGAATATCCTTTAGCAACAAGACAAGCTTTATGTCTATCCACTTTTCCATCTGGTCCAAACTTGGTTTTGTAAACCCATCTGCATCTGACAAGTTTTCTTCCTTTTGGAAGAGGAATAAGATCCCAAGTATCATTTTCCAATAAGGAACGATACTCTTCATTCATAGCTTCATCCCAATCTGGATGATTGGAGGCTTATTCAAAGGTTTCTAGATCGGGATTTTCTAGAACATAAGCCAATAAGGAAGAGACTCTTTCAAACTGAGAACGTGTATGTCATCGATCAGTAGGGTCACCTGCAAGAGAACCTGTTGCATCCCTAGTAGAGCGACCCATCTTGGAAGCTGTGGAGTAAAAGGAATAATTTCAAGAGGTGGAGGAGGATTTTCATCCTCACTTTCATCATCTGAACTAGAAGGAATGCTATTAAAATTAGAAGAGAGAGAGAGAGAGAGGTGGCACATATGCTGAATCAGGCTCATAGGCCAAAGGTGGCGCACCCGCCTAACTAGGCTCACAAGCCGATATATTTTCATCAAATTTTACATCTCTTCTAATGATTATATTTTTGGATTTTGGTTGAAGAAGTCTATATCATTTGACATCTTCAAACTATCCAACAAAAATGCATTTTTCACTCTTAGGTTCTAAGGCTTTATGTTTCACATATGGAATATGGGCCCAAGCATCACTTCCAAAAACATGAAAGTGAATTACATCTGGTTTGATTGAGCTCAAAGATTCTTCTAGAGTTATATTCTTTAAAACCTTAGTAGGAGTGCGATTTACTATGTAATTTTCACAGTTAATTGCTTCTGCCCAAAAATTGAGAGTAAGTCCTTTATATTGAAGCATACAATTAGCCATTTATTTTAAGGTGTGTTTCTTACTTTCAGCTACACCATTTTTTTGTGGAGTTTATGGAATGGTATGTTGCAATTGAATGCCATGTTTAGTGTAGAATTTTATAAATTTGTCGTTAACATATTCTCCTCCATTGTCTGATCTTAACCTAAGAATTTGATGTCTACTTTGTTTCTCAACAAAGGCCCTAAAGGCAAAGAACATGTTAAAAACCTCACTCTTGAGTTTTAAGAAGTATACCCAAGTGCGACTAGAAAAATCATCAATGAAAGTTAAGAAGTACTTGCAACCAAAAAAAGAAACAATAGGAAGTGGACCACATAAATCATTGTCCACAAGCTGCAAAGGGGTTGAAGCATTCCAAGAGGAACATTTGTCAAAAATATTCCCATGATGTTTTCCAAGTACACATCCGGAGCAAACACCATCTTGGCAAGATACCATAGGAAGGCCTCTCACCATATTTTCCTTACATAGAGTTTGAATAGAGTGATAGTTTAAGTGACCAAATCGCTCATGTCAAAGTTTACTCACATCGTCATTATGAGAAACAAAAATGGAGGGAAGACAAGATGACCCAAAGTTTTCAAACATATACAACCTTGTGGAATCATCAACAATGCCAGTAGCTAAAATATGTCTAGGATCTTTGAGGTCCTTGATTACAACATCATGAGGTGAGAATTCTACTAATTTCCCTTCACCTGAATGAGTTATCTAATAAACAGAGAGAAGGTTGCATGACAAGGTAGGAACACATAGTACATCATTAAACTGACCATTATCTAGATGAATGGTTCTAGATCCTACAACACTAAGAGATTTATCATCACCAACATAAATATGTTTGGTGTTACAATAATTTAAATAAGAAAACATGGCTTGATTCTTGGCCATGCAGTAAGAAGCTCCAGAATCAATGAGCCAGTCATGAGAATGAGAAGAAGAAGATACATTTAATGCATAACAAGATCTTTATTCTTGACAACCACAAGTAGAAAGTGCCATTCCTGAAGATGAAGGTGAAGAGTGCTCCAAATTGATGTTGTGATTCTTCATTGCTACTTCTAAGGCTTCCATATTCTTAAAACATCTGGACTCTATATGGTCATCACGATTACAAAAGTTACAATGTATATTTTTCTTCTTCCATTTGTTTTGATTGGCCTTATCATTTTGGTGAGTTGTTTTTTTCAGTTTTTAGCTAAAATTGCTTAGGACCCTTGTTTGGTTTCAGACCATACTTTTTAGGATACTACTTCTTGGGATTATTTTGATATGATTTTTGTTGGGATGCTAAGGTTTTCTTAAAAGCATTTCCAGAAGTTATGAGACCCAGGCGTAAGAGTTTTTCTTGCTCTCTTATCAAATAATCTCAAAAGGAATCAAAAGAGGGGTTTTTGTAGGTGGTTCTGAAATAAATGATGGCTTCTCTAGTGGAATGGAAGGTGGAAACAAATACAGAGTATGCAGGGAAAAGCTAAGCAAGAATGCAATAGATGAGGCTTCCATCTTCCTTTTTTGACCTTACAACCTTCTAAAAGAAGTCTAAGGGTCTTGAATTTGGACGAAAAATCTTCAATAGAGTAGAAATTGTTGGGTTCCAAAGCAAGCAACTCACATTCAAGCCAGTGAGCCCTGATTTGATTATAAATTCCAAAGACAGTATTTAGCTTATCCAGGACTTCATGAGGGGTGTCAATGTCAAGGATATGAAATCTAAGATCTCAATGGACGTTCCTATCGACCCTCGTTCTTGATATTGTTTATTTTCCCATTTAGCGACTTTATTATCATCACAAGGTTTAGTTTTGAGGCCTGTGGCTATTCTATAACGCCCTTTAGTTCTAATTATATCTACCCTGTGAGGTAGCCATTGGAAATAATTGGTGTTGTTAAGAATAATCGGCCATGCGATTTCCATTTTTAGAAAACTGAAGCTGAGAAAAGATGAAACTAACTGCTCCAATGGAAATATATTGAAAAATTAGGCTGATTAAAAAAAATTGGCTCGAAAAATGGCTTCTGGATGAAGAAGTTATGCCTTTTTTAAAAAACCGATTTGAAGATGCCGAATAGTTACAGGAACGGTTTTAAATTTGATGATGAAGTTCGACTTTTAAAAAAAATCCCGCCCCTTTAACAATTTTTTTTTTACAAAAGAAGCTTGAGAAAGAGACTTGAACCCAAGACCTCTATTCTCATAAACTAATATATCACCAAGTGAGATAGCAAAAGGATTTTGTAATTGTTTGAAAGGAGGAAGGAGGGTATTTTTATTTTTATTTTATTACTCTTCGGTGTGCATGCCTTTTCCTACACAAAAAACACAAAAAATCAATAAAAATAGAAAGAAATGCAAGCCTTACAGCAGAATGTTATATTTTTGGTTAGCCTTACCAACAACTATCTATTTTTTCACTATTTCGAATTTCCCGAGATCGCACAAAGACGCGGGGAAAGAGCATACGTAGCAAAAAAAATTCCTTCTTCCTGTTTCTGATTTGTCAATATCGCACACAGCGCAGAGAAAATAGCATAAATAGAGAAGAGGGTACAGATCCAACAAATAAATAAAACCTCAAAACTGAAAATAAACAAAGGGAAACGAAATAAGTAGAACTATTAACAAATATAACTGCAAAATAGATACTTTATATCTCCAGATCTAAACTATCATAACTTGGACGATCGGAAACCTTTTCGCATGAAACAAAAGACGTTCCTCACTATAAAAGATGCTACGGACACAAAAAATCAGTTCTCCAAGCCCAAAAATGTTCAAAAATAGTAGATCTATAAAATGGCAGTCGCATGCAGTCAAACCAACTTCGGATTTTGATCAACAACGAATGCGGCCCTCAAAATAGATCTGATACCATGTAGGAATTTATAGGGTAAGTTCCTTAGATCAAGAACCAAAGGTCACTGCTGAAAAACGGATCACAAATTAGTACACTAATATTACCATCTTGTTAAAACCCTCAATAGTCAAATAGTCCACAGCCTAATCCAACGCGGCCACTTCAGAAAATGTATTAATATAAAAAGAAAAGTTACACATGTTTCTCTCATAAATGGTTACCGGAAAAATGACCCTCCATGCTCTTTAAAGAGATATCATGGACCAATCGGGTGCTAAGCCATAGATCAAGTGTCGCTAATACCGAGGGGAGAGTGAACCGTTGGATCACTACAAATCGTGACCGTCAGATTATAAGCTATAAATGTACATAGTAAAGAAACACACTTTACCTAACTTTACAGTAGACTAAGTTATTCTTAACTATTTCCTATATGTCGAAATATCCTAACACCACTCATTTTATTTTGCTCATTTTATTTAAAAATATTATTGAAGAAAGAAAAAAAACAACATTTTTTCCTTTTTATGTGATTAACAGTGCTAGGAGATTGGTATAAAGCTAAGTGAGGTGATTTGAGAGAGACTGGAACAACTATATATATATATATATATATATAGTTAGTAGGTTGTTTCATAATTTTTATTCAATCTTATTACATATTCCTAGGGCTTCATCCATTAACCTCCATTAACCTATTTCGTTGCGTCTTAGTAAGACAAAATCTAGCCAAACAAAAACAATTTCAAGGAATCCTCCAAGCCCAAAAAATTTATATTTAGTGATTTATCTAAAATAATGTTAACTAAAATTAAACATAATTTTATTGAAATATTGATTAAAATAAATAATTCCTACTTCTCTGAATTGTTATCTATGTAAAGGAGTTTGTTTCTATTGTCTAGAAGTTGTTTATATCTATTTGATTTCTATATTGGCATGTGGTCGAAATATTTTCTTAACCAATTAATTTTTGTTTGAATTATACTCCCAACCATCGCCATGAATGAGAAGCTACACCAGCCCACAAATTAATTAATTTTGTGCAGAGAAAGATAAGAAAGGATCTAAGAGCCTGAAGTAATTTTCACACAACCAAAATAAAAGGAATACCCAACAGTCCTCTGCGTTTATTACTTTCAACCACTGCATTGACTTACCTTTACCCGCAGCACATAATTGCAAGTATTTTGATTTACCATCTAAGCCTTTCGTCATATGTTATCCTACCGCTTATGCGATATTCGGTGGGACCTACCTTAACCTTACTGCATCAGCCAAAACATTGTTTTCTGCCTTATTCCTTTGTATTTCCCTTAGCGCAATTACTTTTGTTTAGCCGCACTACAGATCGCACTTCACGTTATTTACCACTTACCTCTCCACAACCGCAAGTTAAGTTATTTGATGTACGATGTGATTGTGCTACCACACATCACATTCAAAAAAATTTATCTTTTCCCATAAAGTGCCATAATATATGTTATTTGATTTGTGACCCAACTGTGCCATCGCACATCGCACCCACAAGGATTTATGTTTACTCATTTTCGTGCCATTTAATTGTTAAGTTCGTCAATCTACGACCTGCGATAAGGATCCGGATGCGATGAGACTCAGAGCTCAAGCACATAAAGTTTGAAGTCCTCCAGTCTTATGTTTTGAATGTGTTTTCGCGTGCTTTAATGTATAAGCATAAATACGGCTTGCATGCTGATTTAATGAACATATGAGTATTTTGACAGCCGAAGGACAAAAGGTTTTTGAACGTTTGTTCAACAATTGAATAGCATTGAATAGAATTAGTTTTTACAGGATTCGTCCATTTTGTATAACTAATGTAATTTCATTTGTTTTCAGGACAGAGAGAGATAGTTGAATAGAAAGATGGATTTCATTCCTCTCTTCTGTAATTAAGCTTCCTATGTGTATGATTGTTTATGTTTCACAATTTTTTGTAGTCTCTGTGTTGTGAAGGAAACACATTTCCTGTATTTGTTGTATTTAGAAATTCCAACATGGTATCGTAGCAAGTTTAGGCTCTCAGTCAAAGAAGCATGAGCTTGCTCTCTTTTCTATAGAAGCCGTAAGATTGGTTTGAGAAGCGGATTTCTCCAATAGTGATAAATCTTATGTTTTACATAGTTAAGAAGATTGTTTGTTTAACATAGTCACGATGGTATCAGCAGGCACAAGCCTGAAAAATCCCCAGCTACCATAGTATAATGGGAATAACTATGACTATTGGGCCATTACAATGAAGGCCCTTTTTTCTTCACAAGATATATGGGAGCTGGTGGAACAAGGTCTCCAAGAACCAGCAGATGCAGCAGCGCTTGCTACTTTGACAACAACATAAAGAGACTTGTTGAGAGATAATAGAAAGAAGGACTCCAAAGCCCTATTCTATCTCTACCAAGCAGCACACATAAGTATTTTCCCAAGGATTACAGTAGCAGAAAATTCCAAGGAGGTGTGGGATATTCTCAAGACAACTTATCAAGGTATGGAGAAGGTGAAGACAACAAAGCTACAGATGTTGAGCAGAGATTTTGAAACTCTTTTTATGAAAGAGTCCGATAACATACACTCATTATTCACAAATGTGATTGGGTTGGTTACCCAGATAAGGTCTCATGGAGAGAAACTTGAGGAAATAAGAATAGAGGATAAAATCTTGAGATGTCTACCATAAAGATTTGATGCCATAGTAGTGGAAATAGAAGAGACAAAGCATCTCTCACAATTTTTAGTTGATGAGCTTTGTGTATCCTTGATGTCTCATGAACATAGACTAAAGAGAACAACGAACTCCTCATTATACCATGCTTTCAAGACATAAATGTCTTTTGGTCGAGGTGGAGGTCAAGGAAGATTAAACTACCAAGGAAGAGGAAGATGCCCACAGAGATGTGGAATAAATATCCATGGAAGCACAAGTGGAAGGGGCAACAATGAGAATCAAAGTGACGGCTCAAGCCAACACCAAGCACATGGAAAAAGGTCTGACAAATCCCAACTCCCAAGTCATTGTTGTAAATATTATGGGCATTATGCCAATGAATGTAGAAAGAAACAAAATGACATGAATAATAGGCAAAATGTTAATTTGGAAAAATAAAGTCAGAAGTAGAATAATGTGCTTCTAACATGTAATGTAGCACAAGAAAAACATTAAGATGTATGGCTCTTAGACTTAGGTTGTAGTAACCACATGACTGGAAACATAGCAATGTTTGCCAATCTGGATGAAAATGTGAAGCCTGAAGTGACAATAGGGACTGAAAGCAAAGTCTCTGTCATGGGAAAAGGAAGAGTCAGTATATTGACAAGGAAGGGAGAAAATAAATTTGTGCCAGATGTCTTTTATGTACCTATCTTAAAATGTAACCTTCTCAGCATTGGACACCTCGTGAACAAGGGCTACACTGTACTTTTTAAGAATAATGTGCATACTACCATGGACATACCTCCAATTAAAAGGGTAATTGTATAAGTGTATATGAAAAAGAATAATGTGTTTGCTCTAAAGCTCAAAATAGACTTGAAGGAAGGATGTGTGGTAGCAGCAGTCACACAAGAGGTTTTTCAAGAAGACATGAAAGGTGAAAACTGGTTATGGCATTTGATATTTGGAAATCTCAATTTTGGAGGTTTGAAACTCTTGTATATAAAATGAATGGTAAGAGGATTACCACTCATTGAGAAACCAGATAGCCTATGTGAAGGCTACATCTTGGGCAAACAACACAGATAAGCATTCCCAGTAGGGAAGAGTATAAGCGAAAAATTACCCTTAGAAATTTTCCACTCAAACATGTGTGGACCAATGCAAATGCAATCATTAGCTCACAGTAAATATGTCTTGACATTTATAGATGATTATACAAGAAATACATGGGTTTATTTCTTGAAACAGAAGAGTGATGTGTTTGAATATTTCTACCACTTCAAAGCTCTTGTTGAGAAGCAGAGTGGGAACTATATAAAAGTTCTAAGAACTGACAGAGGAGGAGATTATATCTCCAAAGACTTCATACGTTTCTGGAGGGAGCATGGCATACACAAGAAATTTACCACAAGGTACACACCATAGCAAAACTGTGTTACAGAAATGAAAAACAAGACCATCATGGACATGGTCAGAAGAATGTTGAAGGAAAAACACTTTCCAAATGAGTATTGTGAAGAATCTTTCAATTGTGCAGTGTATATATTGAAAAGAAGCCCAACCAAAGCTATTATGAACAGAGTCCCAAAAGAAGCATCGAGTGGAACAAAGCAATTTGTCACTCACATGAAAGTATTTGGATGTGTGGCATATGCACATGTCCTGGATCAACTGAGGAAGAAGTTGGATAGAGATGGGGAGAAGTGTATCTTTGTTAGATACAGTGATGGATCCAAGGCTTACAAACTCTATAATCCATCCACCAAGAAAATTATAATCAACAGAGATATGCAGTTTATTGAAGAAGAAGATTGGGATGGAAGCTTAGAGAAGATAGTGAATATGAACACATGTATGTCTGAAAAAGAGAAAGAGGAATGCACGGCAACAAATAATTCCTCCATGGTAGCTCCTCCTCCACCCACACAAGCACGGTAGAGCACACCACAAGTAGGAAATAGAAGAACCTTGAGAAATCAAGGAAGATCTTATCCAAGGACACCACAGGGATCTTAAACTCCCTTCAGTTCAAGTGGAACTCCAAACACACCAAGAAGATCAAGATTCAGAAATTTGAGTGAGATTTATGAGCAAGAAGCTGATAATAATAATGGTTTTAACTCTTTATTTTCTTTGTTTTGTCATGTTGATGAACAATACATTTCGAAGAGGCAATGAAAGAAGAAAAATGGGTTGAAGTAATGAATGAAGAGATTGGTGTGATAGAAAAGAATGAAACATGGGAGTTAGTGGACCTCCCAAAAGGTAAAGAAGTCGTTGGAGTAAAATGGGTCTATAACACCAAGAGAAATGCCGAAGGCAAGATAGAAAGGCATAAGGAAAGACTTGTTGTGAAAGGATACAAGCAGCAGCAAGGAAGAGATTATGAAGAAACATTTCCACCAGTTGCAAGGATGGAAATAGTGCAAACAGTGTTTTCCATTGCAGCACAGCAGAAATGGAAAGTCTATCAAATGGATGTAAAATCAGCATTTTTGAATGGTATGTTGAAAGAGGAGGTCTATGTTGAACAACCTCCAGGCTATGAAATTGAATGCCAAGACCACAAAGTGCACAAGTTAAAAAAATCTCTTTATGAGCTTAAGTAAGCACCAAGAGCATGGTACATCAGGATTGATTCTTTCCTGATGGATAATGGGTTTGAAAAATATCATGGTGAACCCACGCTCTACATAAAATAAAATAAAGGTAAAGTCCTTAATTTTGTTTTATATGTAGATGATTTAATCTTTACTGGAAATGATGTTTCTCTCATTGCAGATTTTCAAGTAGTCATGAAGAGTGAATTAGAAATGACTGACTTAGGTTTATCAAGATACTTCTTGGGCTTACAAGTAAAGAAAAATGAAAAGGGAATTTTTATTTCCCAAGAAAAATATGTTGCAAAAGTGTTGAAGTGGTTTAACATGCAGAACTACAAAGCAACAATTCCAAATGCCATGGGATTGAAGTTAAGCAAAGAAGATTGGAGCAAGAATGTCGATCCAACATTGTACAAGAGCATAGTTGGCAGTCCAATGTACTTGACTGCAACTAGGCCTAATATTATTTATGTTGTAAGTTTAATTTCCATATCCATGGAAACACCAAAAGATACACATTGGCAAGTAGCCAAGAAGATTTTAAGGTATGTGAATGGAACAAATGGGTATGGTATTCAATACTCCTCAACTGATAATTTTAAATTGTTTGGCTACACTGACAGTGATTGGGCTGGAACTATAGATGATAGAAAGATCACATATGGGTATGTGTTTCATTTGGGATCAGAAGCCATTTCATGGGCTTCCACGAAGCAACGAATAGTTGCATTATCAACAGCATAAGCAAAATATGCGGCAGCAATAGCAGCAGCATGCCAAGTGGTATCGATGAGAAGGATGTTGAGAGATTTGTGTCATGAGAAAGACAAAGGAACCACAATTTATTATGATAATAGCTCAGCAATAGCATTATCAAAGAATTCAGTTTTCCACAAGAGAACAAAGCACATAGATGCGAAATATCATTTTATAAGAGAATTGGTTAACAATGGTGATATTGTTTTGCAGCATTGCTGGATAGAGGAATAGTTTGGTGATATCCTCACAAAGCCATTAGGAAAAAAGACTTTTTCTTGCCTCAGATAGTGTCAAGGAATAACTGATGGCGGAAGTTGTGATTAAGCAGGAGTGTTGGAATTATACTCCCAATCACCGCCATGAATGAGAATCGACAGTAGCCCACAAATTCATTAATTTTGTGCACAGAAGGACAAGAAAGGATCCAAGAGCATGAAGGCGTTTTCACACAACCATAGCAAACAAATTACTTGACCATCCTTTGCATTTATTACTTTCAACCACCGCATTGACTTACCTTTGCCCGCAGCGCACAATCACAAGTCTTTTCATTTACCATCTAAGCCATTTTCCATATGTTATCGTATTGCCGATGTGATCTCCCACAGGACCTACCTTAACCTTACCGCATGAGAAAAAACATTTTTTTGCACCTTATTCGTTTATATTTCCCTTATCGCATTTAATTTTGTTTAGTCGCACCACAGCACACACTTCGCATTACTTACCACTTACCTTTCCGCAACATAAAGTTAACTTATTTGACATGTGATGTGATCGTGCTACCACACATCACATTCGAAACCTTTTATGTTTTCCCATAAAGTACTGCTACATTTCGATAAACCCACAAAGTTGGGTTACACTCTTGTGAGAATCGGGGGCGGAAAACTCTTTTTCTCAAAAATTAGGTCGAACTTTTATAAAAGTTCAGCTGAACTGTTATAGATTTCAGCTGAACTATCAAAATTAGTTCAGCCAAACTCATTCTTTCGTTTACATTGACGGCGTACTGATGGCGTGGGAAAACAAATTTTTGGCTGAAGATGGGAAAACTGGAAACATATGTTCGACCTAACTATTATTTTGGCCCAACTCTTAAAATAATCTGGCCAAACTTTAGTTTATAAATGCAACAACCTGGACCCATTAGTGGGTTTCAGGCTTATTAGCATCTACATATGCATATGCATCTGTTGTGTTCGTGTTTCTCGTCTGCTAGGTTTGTGTTTGCAGGGCCTTGCCCGAGTCTTACTGGGTAATTTACGTTGTTTTCTTCTTTTTGAATTAGCTTTATTGTTTTTATTTATTTATTAGCTTTAGTAGTCTTACCGGGTAATTTTTTTCTTATGTTTCAATTTTATCGTTGTTTTTATGTTTGCACGTAATTTTCCTTTGAATTTGTTGTTGATTGCGTCTTGTTTCATCCGAATTGCGGCCTCGTCCATGAATTGTAGCCTCAGCTTCGAATTGTGAATTGCAGCCTCGTCATCGAATTGGGACCTCGGCTCCGAATTTCCAGGTTGGCACCCTGCAGCTTCTCTTGGTACAATGAAGTCTTATTGTGTCTTTAATGGAACAAAGACATACTTTCCTTTAATTTTTAGCATAAAAGATCTTTTTTCATAGTTAATTCCAACTGGAGAATATTTAGTAAATAATTTAGAACTTATAATAACATTCGCAAGAATATTATCTAATTCTAAGAATGTACAAATACTAGAATGATCTTAAATATTTAAAGGGAAATCTAGAAATTGGTGTTTTTTTTTACAACCTGAACATGATGAGTGTTTATCATGTCTGTTGTATTTTCCTACCCCCCAGTCGGGAAGCTGTCCGACTGTATTGCCAACAAAGGAAGAAAACATCTTTTCATAATTCTTAAATTGCTTCTGCGTGTGCTTTTCTAGACAATGTTCTTGGATTACTGTCTTTATATCACCCTATACTACTTCTAGATTCATTCCCATGAAGGTAAGCTTATGGTCATGAAAATATTTGTTTATAGCCTATGGAAGAAATCCAATCATACTCTGTACATATCTGCAGATAAAAGCAGGATCTTGGTATGCATTTCCATGGATTATCCAATCTTGCATTTGGAAAAAATACTGGTCTACTGAGGAGGTTGCCTAATTGGTTAGACAAAAATAAATCCCTAAAATGCTCTGGATCGGCATCTACAGAAGAGCCAACAAATTGGAACCTTAGGACAAGCAATAGTTGTTCTATTGGTTCATTATGGCCTAAAATTATCTCTTTTTTTCTGTCAGTGCATAGTGCCACCATGTATGTGTCAGTCCTCTGAATCCATTAATTATTTGATGTCCAATGTTTCTCCTGGATTGAGTAAGATCTTCAAAAAAATTCTTTGTAGCCCAGTTGGCTAAAAAAGTTATAGCATTCTCTAATTCTACCTTCAGTTGGAAGTTAGCCATGAACATAGGATTTGCAGGCATCTATTGGATGGCATTGGTTAAAATTGAAACTCATGTATTTCTTACAGACATTGGTAGTCTTGATGTACTCCCTTGGGTTAACATCAACGTATGAGTATCTAGTTCTACTTTGGGGAAACCCAAAAAATATTTATATTTTTCTTGTTGGAAAGAAGGAACTTTCTTTTACACTTGTTGTAGAACGTATTGACTGACAGAAATGACCTCGTCCATTTCTTCTTCTTCTCAGGCTAAACTAGCCCCAAAATCCCATGTAGGTAGTTGTTTTTGAACTACACTAAAACTGTATGTCCTTCTGAGACAGGATTTAGGATCATCTATAAATAGGGAAGATGATTGATTTTTATCCATTATGGCTGAATAATTTGGTTTTGGTTTCGCAACTTTATTTTTCAGTATAGCAGTTCGCATGGATAATATTATTTCTATGGAATCTAACCTTTTGTTCAATTTTTCCATGTCCTGAGTTAGATCACCAACTTCATGTCCTAGCAACTCAGAATGTGCTAAGATTTTTTCACAAATCTTTCTCGCTTTAGAGACCATTTCTTTGATAGATTGACAAAAGGCTCTTTGGAGCATAGCTCAAAATTCCCATTTATCTATGAAAAACATACCTGTAGATCATTGGAACTCTATTTTGTTAATATTGGACAGAATTTGGCAAGTTTAAGGCATTTTATCTAGCATGTAGATGACACCCCTTTGGAGACTACTTTCAGGTTTCCAATATTTTGGACCCTTGGGTACCTATTTCATGTGGCTTCCAATGATAGATTTCCAATAAAGGGATAGATTGTAATCATCAAAACATTCATATACAACCAATAAATACCACATAATATGCGATAAGAAGATGTTTAGATTCTTTGCTAGCTCAAAATAAAATAAAATTAGGATAATCTCAGCTTAGAAGTTTGATCCACAATTTATAGGAGATATTCTGTATAGGCTTAAATTGACAGACAACTAATTCAAAGTCTCCATAGGGGAATCCATGTAATAGAATAAACAAACCTTGACTACAGAACCTCCAACCAATTCGAGCTTGTGTGATCAACAGAAAAATGATAAACACTTATAGGTAAAATGAGTAGGAATCAATAGTTGTAAGTGAATCCATCACTCAATGGCATAATATTGGATGTGTCCCATGGCCATACTAAGTCTCACTAACTAACTGCCTTAAACTATTTTCATTTTCATCCTTCCTCGCTTAAATTTTCTCTGTTTCAAAATGACATGATTGAATTCAAATAAAAAAACCTTTAGAAATGATTCGAAATGTATATCCCTTCAATAATACCAATTAAAACCAAGAAACAACTCCACATCTTGAAAACCACGCCATTCAAAAAATCCATTCTTTTAGTACCCTGAAATATACAGGGAAAGGAAGATAATAGCATTTCAGGTAGGGAAGATAAAGATGTCATAATAGAACTCTGATATATAAGCACAGTCTTCAATTTCATTGTTTTGTAGGTAAACTAATATCTTCACATTAAAGCATTTTATAAGGTTACTCTAAAACTAAAGGCTTTCTCCCATTAATTAAAGGCCAACTTTAAGGGCCAAAAATTGAGCCTAAAGTTGCTGAATTTCCATAGGATTTTTGTATGTCTGTTGAGTGTTAACTTCTGCAAGTTCTATAGGCAATGTCTATAAAGGGCCAGGTAGTGTTAACTTCTACAAGTCTTATAGGTAGAGTTTGTAAAGGGCTAGGTAGCTTCTTGATCTCATCTTTTATAAAAGGTGACATATCTAGTAAATTCCTCTACAGTCAATCTTTGGAATAGATCTAGATAGAATTTCTTTATTTTAATATCCATGAACGATAACCACTTTAAGTAAAGTCATGTAAATGTGTCATTTCTCCCATAAACTCTTAAGACAAACTTTAAAGCATGTGTCATTGGCTTTTTCCCATTAACTTTAAAGCATGTGTCATTTCTGAAGGCTTTCTCCCATTAACTGAAGGAAAAATTTAAGGCCTAAAACCTGAAAGTAGTTGAACTTCCATAGGATAGGATCCCCAAAACTCAAATGGATTAAAATGTAAAATATTAAAAGTGAAGTGTTTTATGATGTAATGGATCTTAATAATCTAGATTGACATGGTTGTATTGAACTTCCATAGGATAAGATCCCCAAAACTCAAGGTGAGTAAAATGTAAAATGTTAAAAGTGGATTTCTTTATGATGTAATGGATCTTAATAATCTAGATTGACATTTCTGTAAGTGAATCCATAACTTAATGGCCTAAAGTTGGATGTGTCCCACTGCCATACTAAGTCTCACTAATGGACTTCCTTAAACTATTTTCATTTTCGACATTGCTCGCTTAAGTTTTCTCTATTTCAAAATTAAATGATTGACTTCAAATAAAACAACCTTAAGAAATGATTCAAAATATATAACCCTTCAATAATACCAAGTAAAACCAACAGACAAATCCACATATTGAAAACCACAGCATTCAAAAAATCCATTCTTTCAGTACCCTGAAATATAGAGGAAAAGGAAGATAATAGAATTGTAGGTAGGGAAGATAAAAATGTCATAACAGAACTCTGATATATAAGAGCAGTATTTAATTCCATTGTTTGGTAGGTAAAGTAATATCTTCACATTAAAGAATTATATAAGGTTACTCTAAAACTAAAGGCTTTCTCCCATTAATTAAAGGAAAAATTTAAGACCTAAAAACTGAACCTAAAGTGGCGGAACTTCCATAGGATTTTAGTCTGTCTGTTGAGTGTTAACTTCTAAAAGTTCTATAGGAAGAGTCTATAAAGGGCCAGGTAGTGCTAACTTCTACAAGTTCTATAGGAAGATTCTGTAAAGGGCTAGGTGGCCTTTGCATCTCATCTTTTATTAAAGGTAACATATCCAGTAAATGCCCCTACAGTCAATCTCTGTAATATATCTAAATAGAAGTTCTTCATTTTAATATCCATAAACCACAACCACTTCAAGGAAAATCGTGTACATGTGTCATTTCTCAAGGCTTTCTCCCATTAATTGAAGGCAAACTTTAAGGCCTAAAAACTGAAAGTAGTTGAACTTCCATAGGATAGGATCCCCCAAACTCAAATGGAGTAAAATGTAAAATGTGAAAAGTGGAGTGTTTTATGATGTAATGGATCTTAATAATATATATTGACATGGTTGTATTGAACTTCCATAGGATAGGATCCCCCAAACTCAAGGTGATTAAAATGTAAAATGTTAAAAGTGGAGTGCTTTATGATGTAATGGATCTTAATAATATAGATTGGGACATGGATGTATCTTATTAATCTACCTAGATTTACACCTTCCATGTTGCTTTATTCTTCTAAAATGTTAAAAGTGGAGTGTTTTAGGATGTAATGGATATAAATAATCTAGATTGTGTTAAATATGATGTAATGGATCTTAATAATCTAGATTGACATGGTTGTATTTTATTAATGTACCTAAATTTACACCCTCCATGTTGCTTTATTCTTGTAAAATGTTAAAAGGGGATTGTATTAATGTACCTAAATTAACAGCTTCCATGTTGCTTTATTCCTTTTAAATGGTAAAATTGGAGTGTTTTATGATGTAATGGATATAAATAATCTAGATTGACATGGCTAAAGTGATATGATGATAGTGTAGGTTGATGTTGAAGTTGTAAAATTCTTGTACATATCAAGGATGAATGACAGTAGGATCCAAAAATGACATGATTATAAATTATTAAACAATTTGATAAGTGCTAAGTCATACATCTTATTAAGGACATAACTAATTTTTAAGTTGATTTTTTTTCTTAATGTTCTTAGCCTATATATAGATGTCAAAATAAAGGTTTCTAGATGTGATTTCTCCGATAAATTTCACAGAAAATTAAATTCTAAGGAAAACCCTATGACTTTTGACATATTTCATTTCTATGTCATTTTTCCCAAAAACTATAAGACAGTGTCGATTCTCTCATATACTATAATGCAAATTGTTAGGGTCCTATAAGTATAGTATTCATAATTTGGAATTGACTTATGATAGTCTTGTAACATACCTTGCTTTCTACAAGTTGTTTTCCCATATTTTGTAAAAAATCAAAAAATCAAAAATCAAAAAGAGGGTAAAAGTCCTAAAAGAAAGATCAAAGGACTCAGAAAAAATAATATACCCCAAAAGAAAAGAAATAAAACATGAAAGTGTGCAAGTCCAAATGCCACTACTTTTTACTTTGTTACTGATAATTATGGCAGAGTGTCAATAAATGCCATAATCCATGATGAGTTGAACTGCTTAATTTTGAATTTTCATGTTTCAACTTTATTGTTGTAGAATAGTGAATAAAGATTAGTTAGACAGTTTAATCCAGACTAATTAGTAGATAGGTAGTGAATAAAGAGGAGCTCATCAGTTTAATCTGAGCCCTCGGATGATATAAGGTAGATTTAGATAGTTTCTATTTCTTTCAAAAGAATAAAATATTCAAGGTTTCTATTTCAAATGCACCTGCAAAATGGAAGAAAAAATGTTAGATTAAAATTTGGGTAGGTAGAAAGAAGTGGGAGAATCATGTAAATACTTTTCATCATGGAAAAAATAGA
Organism: Pinus albicaulis; assembly: GCA_034641835.2. NCBI lineage: Eukaryota > Viridiplantae > Streptophyta > Pinopsida > Pinales > Pinaceae > Pinus > Pinus albicaulis. The sequence continues at coordinate 720,528,638 of CM076584.1, read as the reverse complement.
TAATTTCCCCTCCGCTATAGTTATTTTGCATTCTAAACTTCCAGTCAAAGAGGCTCAGAGCATTTCTCTAACTTTTTTTGGGACCGGGCCCAAGGCTCAATGACTGTTAAGTTAAAAGTGTTGGATTCCTATAATAATCCCTAATTATCATCATTTACCCTACATTCATCCATTTTCACTTCAAGTTCATAAGTAAAACCTTTTTACTTAATGAAAATCCCCTCTTGATTAATTTCCTTCATTCATAAAAACATAAAAACCCTCCAAAAATATTATATTCTAGGTCAAAGTGGTCAAAATATAAATCATAAAGCTTTTCTTTTTGCATCATAACCTTACTTATTTATATAAAACTTTCTAAATTTATCTATTAAATCCCTAAAAACATACCTTATCCTATTATTATAGTTCGTTTATTTAATTACCCCCAAAAAACCCTCTATTATAAGCTTTTTGCCAAAGTTAATTATCCACATGTTTAAATAAAAAACCCAAATTATATCCCCTTTGGCATAAAACTAACTATATCCAAAAATTCATGCCCCCTATGGTTAAAGACATTTCAAAAATTCTAAAACTATATAATAAAATAAAAAATATGAAAAGTGCTTTCATACATATCCTATGTGTTGAAATGTCCAAAAAATATTCCCCATTTCATGTTTATCCTAAATTTTTAACCTAAGGTTTTACCCATATGCAACTAAGATTTTAAATCCTTTAAAAGGTTAACCTTTCACGTGTTTTTCCCCCAATATGTAATAGCCCTAAGCTATACATAAACCTGACCTACGTTAAACCCTTGGTTAATTACCATGCCTCACGTGCATCCCTCCCATTTAATTACCATATATATGAAATATGTTATATATATATATATATATATATAGATAGATATGCAAACCCTTTTAAAACCCCACATATAAACATTTCCCTTTGATATAAAACTTTGAATATAGATTCATATAATATAAAGGTTTTATTTCATTGCCCAGTGCATAAAGTGGCCTGGTCTCACAACTTTCAACCGCAACTTCCAAATCCATCCTAGCCTTTCACTCCCACTTCTCATATCTGATGGTGGATGATGCATTTCACACTCCCAAACTAAACGACTGCCAAATACCAAAACGAGTGCGAAATGGGTTTTTTTTCCATTACTGCCTCCTATGACGTGTCACATTCTGATACGATTGCATTCGATTTGAGAAAAATCATTTACTGCCCAAGTATAGCGCGAAGCCCACCGATGGTTTTCTGCATTCAGAAAATTAAAACCGCTCCCGCCAATGATTTGACTCGTAGTTATTGTGTTTTTAAAGATTTATAATAAAGATTAAAAACCTTTGTTATACGTTTTATATGTATTCTGTCGCACCTGACTGATTATACATTATCCCGCTGTTACCAAAGCTTCTCTCTATGTTTTTGAGCCTTGAATTCCCATTTAAAGCATTATTCACCGTGGATTCAAGATTGGTAATCACCTGCTCAAATCCAACAACCAACCAGAGCTCAACTTGAAATTAGTCCAAAGCTTCAAAAATCCTTCTCAAAGCATCAAGATACTTGCAAATCAGGTATTTTCTCAAAATTTCACCTGCAATTTCACAATTTTGAACCACACATCAAACCAATTGAGATAAAATTAGTAAAATTGCCCACCCATTTTTTCCAAAACCTTGAAAAATGGGGGCAAACCCTCGCAATGTTTTTCCCAGAAATTGCCATTTACAAAAAGCTTCAATTTTAAGTCAAATTCTCAGTCAGAGACTCTTGAAAGACAAATTCAATGACTAACAAATGTTTTTCACCTACAGAATACCTCAAAATCCCTTTTACAGTCACAATCTTTAAGAAAACCTGCGTCTTTGGTTTCAAATTTGCTCCTTGTAATTCCAAATTCCTAAATTGAGCAGTGAATTGCCCATTGCCATCATCTTTGCCTACAAATACTTCTAAAATACCCTATGTTTCAAAAAATTAACTATATAAAACTGTATAATCTTGCTTTAATTATCCCAAAATGAAAAAAAGGAAAATCACACCTAAGGCTCGAGGATCTAAACATGCCAAACCTAGAGGATCAAAACCTCCCAAGACTGAAGAAGTAAAAGCCCAAAAATTTACTCCTGCTATCACTTCTAAGACGACTGTGAATGCTAATCCTCTTCAACCTCCAATATCCAATGAAGAATTTATCCCTTTAATTGATTTGGATTACAAAAATGTAGACCCCCTAGTATAATTTAACTTATTAGAAGTTCATAATTGGTGTCATGAAAAGTTCCTAGACAAAGAAGTAATGCCTCTCTGGGATACTAATCTACCCAAGTATGTGATCCCATTAACACACCGTAGTTCCATTATCCATTGAAGCATTGACTCAATTATATTTAGGGTTATATTTCCCTAAAATATTCATGATTTTTCATAACTTCATGCCTAGTCATGTGGATATTCCAAATCTGAATCCTCCCTATTCCACTTCCAAGTGTCTAGAAAGTTATAGGCATGTAATTTCTATGGTATCCTTCCTATTGAGCTATTTCTCTGATGATTTTACTGATGAATCAATCCTTGGGTTTTTGTCTACCTTGTCTCCTGGTCAACCTCCTGCTGTGATCTTTGATTTTGCCAGTTTTATTGCTGATTCCATACACCATCAATTGAAAAATTTGCCCACTTAAAGGGTATTTAGGTATTCTTCCTATTTATTTTATTTGTTCTTATTCTCACAATCAGATCACTTCCCAATAGCATTGCAGAAAATGAATGTAGAGGGCCAACCTCTATTAGTTGTCTTTTGGACATCATTGTTGAGAAAAGAAAGAAGTGAATATAGCTACTCAAATTTCATAGATTTGTTTATCAGGCCAGCTATGAATTTGCTACAAAAATAAAAATAGCCTAGAGTAAGTGAAGAGATGAAAAGGATATTACAACTGTCAGAAGAATGAAAAATGGGAGATTGGTACTTGTACGAGAAGCACACTGAATTAAGAATATTTGGAACCAATCTGCTTCCATATAAGTTACCTAATCTTTTGACTATTAGAGTATTTGCTCTATAATATTTGAGATAGGTTTTGAATGTTGATTCTATCCATTTCATGGCTTCCAAAAAGAAGACACGATTCAAACTAAAAAATCAAATTGGTCCTTTCATAGTGAATAATAGGGATGTTGAGAAATAAATAGAAAAAGATTATCAAAGTAGAAATTTCAAGTGAGTTTCCCTTGGAATTATGACCCCCAAGGTATTTTGAATAGTGTAAGGGTTAAAAATAAGCTACATCCTTTTATACATGAGCCAAAGCCTGATATTGAAATTTTTTCCAATCAGACAGAATGGGAAGAAAATGCACTGGTAGATTTAACTACAAATTCATAGCCAACAGGAAAAAAGGATACCACGCTTGCTGTGGTAAATCCTAAATAGCTAGAGACTTCAAACAAAAGGGAAAGAGATGAGGGAGCCTACATAGCAGAAACTACTTCAGATACTAAGTTTAAACTTATCTATAACAAAAGACTCATATTTCGTTCCATATGCAAAGAAAAGCTTCTTGAGGTTGAAGATGAACCTGAGGTCAGTAATGATGAGGCCACTACAATAATTAAGGTGACTTTGACAGATATAGAAAGAGAACAAGCAGCATCCAAAGGAAAGGAGACCCAAATGATTGAGCAATAGGTGAATATGGAAACTTCTTCTTCTGAAACAGCAGAAGAAAAAGATTTGGATATCAAGGATATATATAAGTAGGTTAAACAAAGAAATGAGGAAACTAAAAGTCAGATTTATTCTCAATTTCTCAAGCAGAAGCCAAGAAATCAAGATAGATTTCTTACATCATTTGATTACTCTTCAAATAAGATGATCATGTCCTATTTACAATCAACTACTTCAACCCCTAAAACAGTGGTTGATTACAAAAATATGGAATTTGAAGTAGATACTAAAAAACTGCATGAATTGGATCCGATAGAATTTCACAGACATAGCCCTGAGATGCCATATTCCACTATGGTGACAAAGGCCATGAGTGTAACAAATTTGAAAAATACTATTATCAACCTGCAAGACCAGATGAAACTTGACAAAGGATCTTTATATGCAAAATATCTAAGGATCAAGGCCTTAGAATATTTAATTTTACAAATAGGAGTTGACCCATCAAATGTACAAGCTGTTGAAGTATTAATAAAGAAGAAAAATGATGATATTTCTTCTTTAAGGAAACAGTTAAAAATTCCTCAAAGTGAGCACCCACAGAGTAAGGAAATACTTCAAGAACAAAAGGAAAAAGATGATATGATGCAGTTAATCATAAATCGAAATACCCAAATCAAGGATATGGAAAGTCAATTGGATATACTGATAAAAGAAAAAGAAAATGTGAAGGAAACTGATACTTCCATTATTCCTATAGTGATACATATTATTACTGTTAATGTTCCTTCTACACTAGGAGAAAAGTTAGCACCAAAAGAGCCACTGGCAACTGCAGTGTTAGTGCAATCAGATACTACCTCCCAAACAGAATCTTCAATATCACAAGTGTAGCAGACTAATGATGCAGGGCATATTGTCAAATCAATGGAAGAAATGACATTGAAAACCAATGAAATTAACAGTTTGAAGAAAATGATCCATAATATGGAGGTATCCAATAAAGCAACATTGATTATTGCCAACAGTTATGAAAAAAAAGCTAAAAGACTTGAAGAGCAAGCCAAAATCCTTCAGAAGGATTTGAGTTTCATTACACAGATTTCTTGTATAATAAATAACCTATGGACCAATATTATTTAGGCTATACATCTTCAATGGCCATCCATAAAGATAATATATGAAAAGAGAGACCTCCTTCTAGTAGCTCAAGCTAAAATAGAAAGGACAACAAAAAAATGAGCAAATAAACCAGCACAGCCATTAAAGCTAATTACCTTCTTCAAAAATAAGAACAAGACTGAGCTAGAAGAATTGGAGATATAATATAGGACATAAACTATATTGCAAATCAAGAAATTACTGACAAAGAAAACCCTGATGAACAACTTGAAAGAAAAATTTGATTCCGTGAATTTTTCCATCACCAAATTTTTAGAAAAGTATACCATGCTAAGACAAGTTGGTATTCCAAACATTCATGTTTTCAATGATAAATTGATGGATCTAAAGGAATATGATAAAAATATAAGGGACCATGTCAAAGAACTGGTGAATAAGCAACTGCCACAAGGATCTCCAACAGGGAAAGTTGTTCTCCAATACATTAAAGATTCACTAGTACATTTGGTGCAAATTCCGACACTTTAGTTCTGACACTTTTATCGTAATGTTCAAAATTTCCCCAATTTATATCAATTTTTCAAATCCCGCCACAAGCCGTCACTATATCGACGTTTAGGGATATCGTCGCTTTTGCAATGTTTATGTTTGTCATCAAAATTGCAATGTTTTAAACATTTCATCGGTATTATGACGTTTATGGGACGAACGGTCGGAATTGCGACGTCGCCTACACATTCGTTAGTCTTGCGAAGCTTAGGAGAAACCCTTGAAAGAGTGACATTTCTCATATAGACGTCAGTCTTGCGACGTTGTGAAGCCAAATGTCACAAGACCGACGTTTAAACAACACAACATTTTAATATGAAAATAATTGTATTATTTAACATTTTATTAATATAAATATGATTTATTTGGAGATAATAAATATTGCATCATTGGATAACATTTGTTTGGTTGGACAAAAAACTTGGACATGAAAAACAATTATATGCGTGGACATGTAAAGTATTACTTTATTAACAATTGTTCAACATTTGAATATGAAAACATTACATTATTTAACATTTTGTTTATATAAATATGATTTATTTGGATATAAGTATTACATTATTGGATAATGTTTTTTTTTTTTTGGAAAAGATGCTTATACATCAAAAAAAATACATTACACAAGTATATATGAAAACTTGCACATTTTGGTATACCATTCCAAAGGCTAGGACATGCTTGGGATCTTTTAAATCCTTGATTACAACTTGGTGAGATGAAAACTCTACTATTCTACCTTTACTTGAATGAGTGATTCGATATTTTAATTGAAGGTTTCAACAAAGACTCAAAACACATAACACATTATTGAAATGTATGTTATATTCCTTAGTTGTTATAGACCCTACATCACCAACAACAGAAAATAAATTGGTGTTACAATCATTACAAGCAATAAAATTTCATTTATGCTTAACCATATAGTAATATGCTCTAGAATAAATAAGCCACGTCTCATTGGAATAAGAAGTAGAGGGTTCATTGAAATAGAAACCAAAAGAAAAAGTGTATTCCCAAAAGAGCTAAGCCTGGGTGAAATATTTTGTGGAAACAAAAAACATGATAAGAATATCTCAGCATAGGATTGACCTTTTCACATTTGGTGTGTAAGATGAGTGTGAGAACCAACTATACAAGTCAAACATAAGTTACTAAAATACTCCATGGTTAGGGACTAATAAAAAACCAAATTCACCATCCTTTCAAAAGTATTACATCTTTATGAATACATTGTCCAAGGGACCTCACAAGTATATGAGAAAAAAAATACTAGCATACCCTCAAAATAGAAAGTGAATGCAAAAGTGAATTAGGGTTGTTATGTTGTTCAAAGATCAATGTATATTTATTTTAAATAGAAAATGAATAATTCAAAAGTTATTCATGCAAGGGTAAGTATGAATGGACATATGATGGAAGGATGTGATGTCAAAGGTCATGAAATATCTATTCCTCATTAAATCTACTTCAATTGTTGTTCCTAATATCCCCAATGCTATGGGAATATAAGGATTGAAGGATTGTTGTTATGTATTAGGTAATTTTTGTTACAATTAAATTAAAGGATGTGAATCATTGTTTTATATGAGATCCATAGTCTAAAGTGTACAATAGGGTCATTGTGATAACCCGGACGAATTTTATCTTATTGTAAATATTATATCTATTTTGTAAAATTAAAATCACCGATAAATTAGGAAACATGTTCCATATTTTGGGGAATGAGATTTGATTAAGGGGGCTTGGTTGATATTAATGTCATATTGTGCACTTTAATGAACTACATGCATAATAAATTTGACTAGAAAAGGAATGGTTGGGAACCATACTAGTATATGTATAGAGAGAATCAAAACTAAATGAACTCTAGTTGTGTTGATAGCCAGCTAATAGGGGTGACAAAGAGGGTATTCCCACATAACCAAAGGAAGTGGCTAAAAATTTTAATGGGATAAAATTCACGACTCTACACATATTGAGGAGGCAAGCTTTGGAATTAGAAGGCACCAGAAGAGAATTATATAAGGGGTATTTCTTTTTAAATGTGGTTCTAGGGGGAAGGAATATTTTATTTTGAAAGAGATACTTCACTCTGTAGGAGCACAACTAATGAAAATGAATTTAGAGAGTAGTGGCTTGGATTGAGGCTTATGAACCCATTGTTAATGTCTTGCTCAAAGGTTGATGAACCCATTGGGAAGCTTTCAAATTGATATTATAACGAATGAAATATGAAAAGGATATTAAGAAGAATCTTAGTTTTTTAGATATTTCGTATGTTTATAAAATTGATCCAAATATATTATTATTGATGTTGTTTTCTAACATTGATAAATTTACTGATTTATTAACCATATATTTATATGAAAGATAATTATTTCAAATATTAACACGATGAGAGTCAACTTGAAATATCAACCTGCATATTTTTCAATGAAAGACACAAAAATTTCAAGTCGTGCCTAGTGATCAGGTTGCCCGAATGGCCGCGTTCAGGTCGGTTCTTTCGTTCGAGGGTGCTCGTATTAGTTTTACTAAGTTGTGACCACTCGAGTGCCTTGTTCACATTCGGGTAGCCCATTTTCCGTTTTCTTCCATGTCGTAGGTTTTAACCCTAAATAGAAATTATGTACACACGAATCTTATAACAGAAAATCAACAATAGCGAGAGCATAAAACATAAAACAGATAAACACAAATATTTTCCCCTGGATCCCAAATCCGGACGACCAGCTTGATTTTTCATTATATTCCTTTTAGTGTTACAACACATATATATACATGCCAAAGCATACACAAACCCCAATCCATAAACACTGGATTAGAACATAACCGTAGTTCCCTTGACCAGATCTACAAAAATACCAGGGGATGAAAACCATCGTACCCCAAAACCATGTGCAAAACCATGGACACGGACTACCCACCGGAAATTAAGGACAAAAAATTTTCACCAGGGCGCTGTCCCAGACCTCGACAGGGGGGGCTATCGCCCCCCCTGTGAACCCCCCGTTGTGCCCAGCGCAAAGGGGGGGGCTATTGCCCCCCCTCTTACCCCCCCGCGCATGCTTAGTCGTGGAAAGAATATAACACATACCCAACATTCTCCCACTTGTTTTTTTCTTTCCACAGGGGGTCACAAGAGAGCTTAGTCATTGGCCCAATTCTTCAACACCCATTGTTTCTCTACACTAAGAGAACTTCTGAGTGCTCACAGACTTTGTTAATGCATCTGCAACATTCTTGAAAGTGTCCACCTATACCAGCAACACCCTTTTAGCCTCAACCATATCTCTAACAAAATGATATTGAACATCAATGTGCTTTGTCTTTGAATGATAAGCAGGGTTCTTAGCCAAGAAAATTGCACTTTGGCTATCTATCCTTATAGCTTGTTGTACCAACCCCATACTTGAACAAAATATCTGCAAGCAAATTGCTTCCTTTTTTGCATGAGTGGCTGCTATGTATTCTGCCTCTGTAGTTGAAAGAGCCACTAGAGACTGTATTTTACTCATCCAACTGACTGCGCTTCCAAATAGGCTAAACACAAACCCACTTGTAGATCTTCTTTGGTCCAGATCTCCAGCCCAGTCTGCATCAACAAAACCACGAATGTCCAACATTATTTCCAATCCTGGTCTTCCCTGGTAGCACAAGCCATAATCACTAGTGCCACGTAAATATCGGAAAACCCGTTTCACTACTCTCCAATGCTCCTTCCTTGGGTTTGACATAAGCCTGCTCAATACTCCCACTGTATTTGCAATGTCTGGTCTAGTACAGACCATTGCATACATCAGGCTACCCATTGCACTTGCATATATAACACAAGACATATACTCCTCTTCTTCTTGTGTCTTGGGACACTGTTCAGCAGACATCTTTACACCTACAGGAATAGGGACATTCACCAGTTTACTATCCTGCATATTGAACCTTTGCAATATAGTCTCGACATACTTCCTCTGGTTTAACCAGAGCTTCCCCTTTGCCCGATCTCTCTTGATTTCCATGCCCAAAATATAGTTTGCAGCACCCATATCCTTCATGTCGAATTTGGAGAACAGTTGGGTCTTCAAATCTTGGATAATTTCTTTGTCATTTCCAATCAAAAACATATCATCCACATACAAGACCAAATAAATAACACGGCCACCAATTAATTTAAAATAAACACAGTGATCCTCCTTGCTTCTGGTGAAGCCAAGTCCCCGTATATAGGTATCAAATTTCTGATACCACATCCTTGGTGACCGTTTTAACCCATACAGAGACTTCTTCAACCTGCATACCAGTTCTTTCTTACCCTTCACCATAAAGCCTTCAGGTTGCTTCATGTAGATCTCCTCTTCTAGATCCCCGTGAAGAAATGTTGTCTTCACATCCATCTGTTCTATCTCAAAATCAAATGCAGCAGCAACAGATAAAAGCAATCTAATAGAAGTAACTTTGGCAACAGGAGAAAAAATATCACCAAAATCAATTCCCGGCACCTGGGAATAACCTTTTGCTACCAATCGAGCTTTGTATTTCTCCACCTTGCCTTCTACATTCATCTTCTTCTTAAACACCCATTTTCTCCCAATGGGCTTCCTTCTAGCTGGAAACTCCACCGCATCCCATGCATCGTTTTTGTGCAAGGATGCCATTTCATCAACCATGGCCTCCTATCAGAAGCCCATCCTCCTCGAGTCTACCGCTCCCTACCGCCTCCGGGTTCATCATCATTATAGTTAAGTGAAACTCGAATGTAGTGCGTATGGAGGTACTCTTTCGGGGTTGCCTTCTTCCCGAATCGATCTTCTTAAAGCCGAGTTTAGGCTCTTCATATTCTCGAGTCTTCTGCTGTAGAGTCTGATTCATCCTCCTTTAGCTCAAACTCTATCTTCTCAGGTTCCCTTTGTATGATTTCATGTTTAACAACATCTTTCACCTCTCTAAACACCACATCTCACCTGTACACAACCTTCCTTGTTTCTGGGTTCCAAAGCTTGTAACCTTTTAAATCATCCTTATACCCAATAAAGATGCACCTTTCAGATTTATTATCCAACTTGGTCCTTTTCTCCTTTGGAACATGTACATATGCATCACATCCAATTACCCTTAGATGTGAAAAAGAGGTTTTCTTGACAATCCATACCTCATGTGGGGTCTTATCCTCCAATGCTGATGAAGGTGATCTGTTAACTAAGTAACATGCAGTCTCCACTGCCTCTGCCCAGAATTCTTGTCCTAACCCAGTACCGCTGAGCATGCTTCTTGCCTTTTCCATCAGTGTTCTATTCATTCTTTCTGCAACTCCATTTTGCTGAGGTGTGTATGGATTATTCCTTTGTTGTGTTATACCACACTTCTTACAGAATTCTTAAAATTCCTTCTTGCAGAACTCCCCACCATTATCTGTCCTCAGCGCCTTTATCTTCTTCTTTCTCTGGTTTTCCACCAGAGCCTTAAATTATTTAAATTTGTCAAAGACTTCAGATTTCTTCCTTAAGAAATATATCCATGTATTCCTTGAGAAGTCATCTATGAATGAAACATAGTACACAGAATAAATATGGGTCAAGAGTGGCCTGACCCCAGACATGGATGACCATGATTCTAATATCTTGTTTGCCCTCCCCTTTTGAAAGGAAAAAGTAAGTTATTCACACATATTAATTAGAAGTAGAAAGAGACATTTTTTATAGTATAAATTCCCCCTATATTATATATTTTTGTTTATACTTTGTTTTCTCAGCTAACTCACTTCACTCCCCTTTGAGGCTGTATTTATTACCCATCAATAACAGTGCTACCTTGTAGCTTGTACAGAGTTCCAGTCCGAACTCCCCGCATTAATACCAGTGCTCCCCGAACCATCTTGTAGACATCTTTCTCGAACACTGTTTTTACACCTGCATCATCCATCTTGCTTACAGAAATCAGATTTCTGGCCAATGCAGGAATATGCAGAACACCAGGAAGTGTTCTAATCCTTCCACCTTGTAGCTTCAGCTTTACCTTTCCACGTCCGATGATTTTGGACTTCCTGTCATCCCCTAGGAAGACATCACCATCATATTTCTCATACTTGCAGAACCACTCCCTATGGGGAGTGAAGTGAAAGGATGCACCTGAGTCAATCAACCATGACTCATGGTCTACATGTGTATTTGAAGAAGAAGCCAAATACACATCCCCACCTTCATCCGAGGTGGTTTTTGCCTTTGCAGAAGGGGCATCCTCAGATCCCTTTCCTTTCATAGGAGCTTTAGATCTGCATTCCTTTTTGTAGTGCCCTTCCTTTCCGCATTTCCAACACACATTTACAAACTTTCCAGGAGATTTAAATCTCCCTCTAGATTTGGATCTCCCACTCGAAACCTTATTCTTGTTTCTGTTATGGGACCTTCCTCATACAGATAAGGCATATCCATTCTGACCCTCCATATTTCTCGGTCTCATTTCCTCCGACAGCAAGGCTGAGACAATGTCACCAAAATTCAAGGTAGTTGTATTGCTACCTATTGCAATAACCAGACTGTCCCACGAGTCTGGTAGAGAGCACAGAAAACTAATGCACTTATCTTCATCTAAGATTTTAATATCAACAGATGAAATCTGACTTACCACAGTATTGAAGGCGTTCAGATGCTCTGTCACTGAGTCTCCATCCTTCATCCTTAGGTTATACAGCTTTTTCCGCAGGAACAACTTATTCACCAGAGACTTAGATTGGTAGAAAGTCCCAAGTTTTTCCCACAAATTCTTCGTCGTAGCCTCCCCAGATACATTCAACAATACTGAATCTGAGACACACAACTGTATTGTGCTCTTAGCCTTCCGATCCAGTTTCTTCCAGTCTTCATCTGACATTCCCATTGGTTTAGTACCTGGATCTACCGTGATCCACTGATCTTTATCCACCAGCAGATCCTCCATCTTGAGCTTCCACAACTCAAAACTTTGACCATTAAATTTTTGGATCTCTATCTTTCCGCAGCTTGCCATCTTCTTTCACCACAAGAATCGATCCTACAAATCTCCCACTGAACAGGGTCTACCTCAGGCCTGAACCAAAAAACCCTCAGCAGCAAAGGCATCCCCTTGAAGCCGAAAAAGCTCTGATACCAAATGTAGGTTTTAACCCTAAACAAAAATTATCTACACACGAATCTTATAACAGAAAATAAACAATAGCGAGAGCATAAAACATAAAACAGATAAACACATAGATTTTCCCCTGGATCCCAAATCGAGACGACCAACTTGATTTTTCATTATATTCCTTTTAGTGTTACAACACATATATATACATGTTGAAGCATACATAAACCCCAATCCATAAACACTGGATTAGAACATAACCGTAGTTCCCTTGACCGGATGTACAGAAATACCAGGGGCTGAAAACCATCGTACCCCAAAACCATGTGCAAAACCATGCACAAAACCATGGACGTAGACTACCCACCGGAGATTAAGGACCAAAAAATTTCACTGGGGCACTGTCCCGGACCCCGACAGGGGGGGCTACCACCCCCCCTGTGACCCCCCCGTTGCACCCAACACAAAGGGGGGGGCTATCACCCTCGTGTGTGCTTAGTCATGGAAAGAATATAACACATACCCAACACATGTGGCATCGTTCGGTCAGGCGCGCCGTGTGAGGTCGCCCGACCGGGCGCGTTCGAGTCGGGTCGTTTCATTCAACGGTGGCCATATCAGTTTTGCTAAGTGGTGACCGCCCAAGTGCCTTTTGCACATTCGAGCGGCCCATTTTCCATTTTCTCCCTTATGGCATCGTTTGGTCGGGCGCGTCGTGTCGCATCGTGTGAGGTCGCCCAACTAGAAGCGTTCAGGTCAAACTATTTCATTCGAGGGCGCCTGTATCAGTTTCACTAATTCGTGACCGCTCGGGTGCCTTGTACACGTTTGAGTGGCCCATTTTCTATTTGCTCCCATGTGGCATCATTTCGTTGGGCGCATCATGTCGCACTGTGTGAGGTCGCCCAATTGGGCGCGTTCGGGTCGGGTCGTTTCGCTCGAGGGCGCCTGTATCAGTTTTGCTAAGTTGTGACCGCCCGAGTGCATTGTGCACATTCAGGCAGCCCATTTTCAGTTTCGTCCCATGTGGAATCGTTCAGTTGGCCGAACTGTGTTGCGCCTTGTGATCAGGTCGCCCAACCGGGTGCGTTTGGATCGGGTCGTTTCATTTGAGGGTGCCCATATCAGTTTTGCTAAGTTGTGACCGCCTGGGTGCCTTGTGCACGTTCATGTGGCCCGTTTTCCATTTGATCCCATGTGGCATCATTTGATCAGGCGCAGCATGGCACGTCATGTGAGGTCGCCCGACTAGGCATGTTCGGGTTAGTGTGTTTCGTTCGAGGGTGCTCGAATAATTTTTTGGAAGTTGTGACCGCCCGGGTGCATTTTTCACATTCAAGTAGCCCATTTTCTGGTTTCTCCCATGTGGCATCGTTCGATGGAGGGCACCATGTCACACCTTGTGATCAGGTCGCCTAACCGAGTGTGTTCGGGTCGGTCCGTTTCATTCGAGGGTGGCCATATCAGTTTTGCTAAGTTGTGACCGCCCGGGTACCTTGTGCATGTTCGAGTGACCTATTTGTCATTTTCTCCCTTGTTGCATCATTCGGATGGGTGTGTCGTGTGAGGTCGTTCGACCGGGCACATTCGAGTCGGCTTGTTTCGTTCGAGGGCGCCAGTATCAGTTTTTCTAAGTTGTGACCGCTCGGGTGCATTGTGCACATTCAGGCGACCCGTTTTCTGTTTGCTCCCATGTGGCATCGTTCAGTCAGGCATGCCATGTCACGGCTTATGATCAGGTCGCTCGACCTGGCATGTTTGAGTTGGGCCGTTTTGTTCGAGGGCGCTCATATCATTTTTACTAAGTTGTGAGCACCTAGGTGCATTGTCCGCATTCGGGAGGCCCGGTTTCCATTTGCTCACTTGTGGCATCGTTCGGTCGGGCAAGCCATGTCATACAGTGTGAGGGTGCCCGACCAAGCACGTTGGAGTTTCATTGTTTCGTTTGAGGGTGCCCGTATCATTTTTGTTAATTTGTGACCGCCTGGGTGCCTTGTGCATGTTCGGGTGGCCCGTTTGCCATTTTCTCCCATGCGGCATCGTTCAATTGGGTGCGCCGTGTTGCACCGTGTGAGGTCGTCTAACCGAGTGCGTTCGGGTCGACCCATTTCGTTCGAGTTTTCCCATATCAGTTTTGCTAAGGTGTGACCGCTCGGGTGCTTTGTGCACATTCAAGCGGTCCGTTTGCCATTTGCTCCCATGTGGCATCATTCGATCGGGCACACCGTGTGAGGTCGCCCGACCGGGCGTGTCCTGGTCGGGCCGTTTCGTTCGAGGGTGCCCATATCAGTTTTTCTAAGTTGTGATTGCATTGGTGCCTTGTGCACATTTGAGCGGCCCATTTTCTGTTTTCTCCCTTGTGGCATCGTTCGGTCGGGTGCGCTGTGTCACGCAGTGTGAGGTCGTCCGACCAGGCACGTTTAGGTCAGGCCATTTTTTTCGAGGGCACCCATATTAGTTTTTTTAAGTTGTGACTGCCCGATTTCCTTGTGCACATTCGGGTGGCCCGTTTGCCATTTTCTCCCTTATGGCATCATTCGATCGGGCGCACCATGTGAGGGCACCCGAACAAGTGCTTTCGGGTCTGGCCGTTTAGTTCGAGGGCGCTCACATTAGTTTTACTAAGTTATGACCACCCGGGTGCCTTCTGCACGTTCGGGTAGCCAGTTTTCCATTTGTGCCCTTGTGGCATCATTCGATTGGGCGCGCCGTGTCATGTTGTGTGAGGGTGCCTGACCAAGTGCGTTAGGGTTAAGTTGTTTTGTTTAAGGGCGGTCGTATCAGTTTTGCTAAGTTGTGACCGCTGGGGTACCTTGTGCACATTCGGGCAGCCCATTTTCCATTTTCTCCCATGTGGCATCATTCGGTCAGGCGCACCATGTCCTGCCGTGTGAGGTTGCCCAACCGGGCGTGTTCGGGTTGGCATGTTTCGTTCAAGGGTGCCCATATCCGTTTTGCTAGGTTGTGACCGCTCGAGTGCATTGTGTAGCTTCGGGCGGCCCGTTTTCCATTTCCTGCCATGAGGCATTGTTCGGTCGGGTGCACCATGTCACACCTTGTGATCATGTCGCCCGACTAGGCATGTTCAAGTCGGGTCATTTCGTTCGAGGGTGCCCATATCATTTTTGCTAAGTTGTGACCGCTCAGGTGCCTTATGCATGTTCGATCAGCCCATTTTCTGCTTGATCCCTTGTGGCATCGTTTGGTTAGGCGTGTCATGTCACACTGTATGAGGTCATTCGACCAGGCACGTTCAGGTCGGGTCGTTGCGTTCAAGGGTGCCCGTATCAGTTTTGCTAAGTTGTGACCACCTGGGTGCCTTGTACATGTTCGAGAAACTAGTTTTCCATTTTCTCCCATGTGTCATCGCTCGATTGGGTGTGCCATGTCGCGCCGGGTGAGGTCGCCCAACCGGGCACGTTCAGGTCAGCCCATTTCATTCGAGGGTACCCGTATCGGTTTTGCTAAGTTGTAACTGCTCGGGTGCATTTTGCACGTTCTGGTAGCCCATTTTCCATTTCCCCCATGTGGCATCGTTCGATCGAGCGTGTCGTGTCGCGCCTTGTGATCAGGTCGCCTGACCAAGCGTGTTTGGGCCAAGCCGTTTCGTTCGAGGCACCTGTATCAGGTTTGCTAATTTGTAACCACCCAAATGCCTTGTACATGTTTGAGCAACTTTTTTTCCATTTTCCTCCTTCTGGCATCATTCAATCAGGCGCGCCATGTCGCACCGTGTGAGGTCGCCCGACCGGGCGCATTCAGATTGGATCGTTTCATTCGAGGATGCTTGTATCATTTTTGCTAATTTGTCACCACCTGGGTGCCTTGTGCACGTTTGGGCAGCCCGTTTTCCATTTTCTCCCATGTGACATCGTTCGGTAGGGCACGTCATTTCACGCCGTGTGAGGTCGCTCGACTGGGCATGTTCGGGTCGGCCCGTTTTTTTCGAGGGCACCTATATCAGTTTTGCTAAGTTGTGACCACCCAGGTGCATTTTTCACATTCATGCAGGCTTTTTTCTGTTTTCTCCCATGTGGCATCATTCGGTCAGGCACATCGTGTGACGCCTTGCGATCAGGTCACCCGATAGGGCGCGTATGGGTCAAGTTGTTTCGTTCAAGGGTGCCCTTATCAGTTTTTCTAAGTTGTGACTGCTCAGGTGCCTTGTGCATGTTCGAGTGACCGATTTTCCATTTTCTCCCTTTTGGCATCGTTTCTTCGAGCGCGTTGTGTCATGCCCTGTGAGGTCGTCCGACCGAGCATGTTCGGGTCGGGCGATTTCGTTCGAGGGAACCCATATCGGTTTTGTTAAGTTGTGACTACTCGGGTGCCTTGTGCATGTTCAAGTGGCCCGTTTTTCGTTTTCTCCCTTGTGGCATCATTCGGTCGGGCGCGCCGTGTCGCGCCATGTGAGGGAGCCCGACCAAGCACGTTTGAGTCGAGCCATTTCGTTCGAGGGCGCTCGTATCACTTTTACTAAGTTGTGACCACCCAGGTACCATGTACACATTTGGGGGGCCTGTTTTCTATTTTCTCCCTTGTGACATCGCTTGGTTGGGCACGCCATGTCGTGACGTGTGAGGTCACCCGACCAGGCACATTCGGGTCGGGCCGTTTTGTTTAAGGGCTCCCGTATCAATTTTTCTAAGTTGTGACCACCCGAGTACCTTATGCATGTTCAAGCGGCACGTTTGTCATTTTCTCCCTTGTGGCATCGTTTGGTCGAGTGCGCCATGTTGCACTATGTGAGGTCGCTCGACCGAGCGCGTTTGGGTCAGACCGTTTCGTTCAAGGGTGCCTGTCTCAGTTTTTCTAAGTTGTGACCGCCTAGGAGCCTTGTGCACATTTGAGTAGCCTATTTTCCATTTTCTCCCATGTGTCATCATTCGGTCGAGCATGCTATGTCACGCCATGTGAGGTTGCCCGACCGAGCATGTCTGGGTTAGCCCATTTCACTCGAGGGCGCTCGTATCAGTTTTGCTAATTTGTGACCGCCCGAGTGCATTGTGCATGTTCGGGCAGCCCATTTTCCGTTTTCTCCAATGTGGCATCGTTTGGTTGGGCGTGCCTTGTCGCACCTTGTGATCAGGTCGCCCGACTAGGCGTGTTCATGTTCGGTCGTTTCGTTTGAGGATGCCCGTATCATTTTTTCTAATTTCTGACTTTCGGGTGCCTTGTGCACATTTGAGCGACCCATTTTCCATTTTCTCCCTTGTGGCATCATTTCTTTGGGTGTACTATGTCACGCCATGTGAGGTCATCTGACCGGGCACGTTTGGGTCGGGTCATTTCGTTCGAGGGGGCTTGTATCATTTTTGTTAAGTTGTGACCGCCTAGGTGCCTTATGCATGTTCGGACAACTCATTTGCTATTTTCTCCCTTGTGGCACCATTCGGTCGGGCGCATTGTGTCGTGCCATGTGAGGGCGCCCAACCAAGTGCGTTCGGGTTGTGCTGTTTTTTTCTAGGGCACCCGCATCAGTTTTTCTAAGTTGTGACTACCCAGGTGCCTTATGCACGTTCAGGCAGCCCATTTTCCATTTGCTCCCATGTGGCATCATTTAGTGGGGCGTGCCATGTCGCACCGTGTGAGGTCTCCTGACCGAGCGTGTTCGAGTTGGTCCATTTCGTTCAAGGGCACCCGTATCAGTTTTTCTAAGTTGTGACCGCTCGGGTGCATTGTGCACATTCGGGCCACCTGTTTTCCATTTTCTCCCATGTGGCATCGTTTGGTCGGGCGCACCGTGTTGCGCCTTGTGATCAGGTCAGTCGACCGGGCGCGTTTGGGTCAGGCCTTTTTGTTCGAGGGCACTTGTATCAGTTTTACTAAGTTGTGACCATCCAGGTGCCTTGTAGACATTCATGCAGCCAATTTCCCATTTTCTCCCTTGTGGCATCGTTTGGTCAGACGTGCCGTGTCGCACCTTGTGATCAAGTTGCCCGATTGGGCGCGTTCATGTCAGGTCGTTTCGTTCAAGGGTGCCCATATTAGTTTTGCTAAGTTGTGACTTCTTGGGTGCCTTGAGCACATTCAAGTAGCCTGTTTTCCATTTTCTCCCTTGTGGCATCATTTGGTCGGGCGCGTTGTGTCGCTCCGTGCGAGGACTTCCGACAGGGCGTGTTCATTTTGGACCGTTTCGTTCGAGGGCGCCCATATCAGTTTTGTTAATTTGTGACCACCCAAGCGCCTTGTGCACATTCGGGCGGCCCGTTTTCCGTTTCCTCCCTTGTGACACCATTCAGTCAGGCACACCACCTCACGCCGTGTGAGGGCGCCCAACCAAGCACGTTCAGGTTGGTTCATTTCGTTGGAGGGCGCTCGTATCAGTTTTACTAAGTTGTGACCGCCTCGGTGCCTTGTGAACATTCGGGCGGCCCGTTTTCCATTTTCTCCCTTGTGTCATCGTTTGGTCAAGCACACCATATTGCATCATGTGAGGGCACTCGACCAAGCGTGTTCAAGTTGTGTTGTTTCGTTCAATGACACACGTATCAGTTTTTCTAAGTTGTGACCACCCGGGTGCCTTGTGCACATTCGGGTGGCCCGTTTGCCATTTTCTCCCATGTGGAATCATTCGGTTGAGCGTGCCATGTCGCATCGTGTGAGGTCACCCAACCGGGTGCTTTCAGGCCGGCTCGTTGCGTTCAAGGGCGCCCGTATTAGTTTTTCTTAGTTGTGATTGCTCGACTGCATTGTGCACGTGTGGGCGGCCTTTTTTTCGTTTTCTCCCATGTGGCATCATTCGGTTGGGCACGTCGTGTTGTGCCTTGTGATTAGGTAACCCAATCGAGTACGTTCGGGTTGGGTTGTTTCGTTCGATGGTGCCTATATCAATTTTAGTAAGCTGTGACCACCCAGGTGCCTTGTGCATGTTCGAGCGGCCTATTTGTCATTTTCTCCCTTGTGGCATCATTCGATCGGGCGCGTCCTGTCTCACCATGCGAGGTCACCCGACCAGGCGCGTTCGGTTCGATTCGTTTCGTTCGAGGGTGCCCGTATCAGTTTTTCTAAGTTGTGACCGCTCGGGTGCCTTGTGCACATTCGAACGGTCCGTTTGTCATTTTCTTCCTAGTGAAATCATTCGGTTGGGTGCGTTGTGTCGCGCTGTGGGAGGTTTCCTGACCAGGCGCGTTCGGGTCGGGTTCTTTCATTCAAGGGCGCCTGTATCAGTTTTTCTAAGTTGTGACCGCCCGGGTGCCTTGTGCACATAATTCGGGTAGCCCATTTTCCATTTGCTCCATTGCGGCATCGTTCGGTCGGGCACACCTAAACCCATTTAATCCCTAAACCATAAAATTCTAAACCCTTAACCAGTAACCCTTAAACCCTTAACCCCTAACCCATTTAACCTCCTAAAATCCTAAACCCTTAACCCCTAACCCATTAAACCCTATTTCCCAATCGACCTAACCCATTTAACCCCCTAAAACCCTAACCCATTTAACCCCCTACCCTAACCCTTAACCCAAAAATTTCTTAACTACTAAATCCCCTAACCCCCTAAACCTTTTAACCCCTATAACCCACTTAATCCCCTAAACCATAAACCTCTAACCCCTTAACCCCGTAACCCCTAAATCCATTTAACTCCCTAAACCCCGTAACCCCTAACCCATTTAACTCCCCAAACCCTAAACCTCTAACCATTAACCCCTAACCCCTTAAACACTAATTCCCAACCCCCAACCCATTTAACCCCCTAAAATCCTAAAACCCTAACCCATTTAACCCCTGAAACCCTATCCCCACTAACCCGTAACGACCCCTAACCCCTAAAATCCTTAACTGCTAAATCCACTAACCCCCTAAACCTCTAAAACCCTAACCCATTTAACCACCTAAAACCCAAACATCTAACCCCTAAACCCCTTAACCCCTTAATCTGCTAGGGTTCGGTTACCTTGATATTGATGGTGGTGTATTCATACTCCTTCTGAATAACCAATAAAGGGTCAAGGAAATTGACCAATATGTTGTCAAGTTTTATCTTATCCATCTCTGGGGTAAGCTACTTTTCAGATAACTCCACTTATTTTCATCTGAATTTTTCCAATTGCTTCCTTTTCTCATATGATACCTGAGCCTGTGCCTTTATCTTCCCTTCTAATTCCGTAATAGTGTCATAGTGATGCTAACCAACTTCTTTGGAAAGAATTCCTAGCAGACAATACTTGTGACCTGGCTAAAGCCTCAACACTTTTAGAGCATCTGGAATGACCATTCTCTTCCCCTAACCCCTAATACCCTAATCCCTAACCCCTTAACCACTAAATAATTGTTCACCTAACCCCTAACTGTGCCTAAATCCCCTAACCGCAAAGCCCCCAATCCCTAATCCCTTAAAAACTAACTCATAATTAATATTCCCCTAACCCCTAAATGCGCTCAAATCTGCCCTAACCCCTAACCCTAAAATCCCTAACCATTTAACCCCCAAATCCCTAATGTTTTGATGAATCTAGGACTTGCATTGTTCTCGGTATTTTCCCATTTCCTTGGAGTCATCTCCTAGGACACATTTGACAAAGATCAAAGCCCCTATAATACTTCAAATCTTTTATAAATATCTTTACCACACCTAATATGGAATAACACTTCTTCCTTGAGTTAAATAAGTGTTGGGCACAACATGATCTATCTTGCTGCAGTCCTAGGATCCTCCCCACAGTCACCGAACAGGCCCTTAAAGGGCTGCGGCACACATCAAGGGGCCTCCTACCTTGCCACACTGCACTCTATCTTCCCTCTATTAAAACATATTATCAAATACTAATCATGCCTATTCTATGCTGAAACATTTGGTATATAGGTAAACAAGATAATTCTCCACAAATATATTTGAGTCCAACCTAACTTTAATGATGATGATATATTGGAACTGCATCGTAAACTAGCACATGCTGCAAAATTAGTGGAAAAGGTGAAATTATCGAGTGTCATCCCATTATGTTGCATCTAATTGAAAAGTTTCAACGACTTCTCACAAAGACCATTGTGAGCATATTATTCATCACAGAGAATACCTTAACATGCTAATAATTCAACATAGCTGACATTTCTATATCCGACCCCTTAGCAACATAGCTGACATTTCTATTTCAAACCTCCCAACATCAAATTGTTTAAATATGGATAATTCACTAGTGTTAACCATATTCAAAAATAAAGGGTAACATAGGCGGAAACTAATTAGATATGTTCTCAATATGCAAGGATATTTACTGAGTGTGTTACATGAATAAAAAAACTTGCATATTGAGCATGTTACATGAATAAACAACTCTTATTATTCTTGATCATGGTTGCAAATGCAATATTTAAAATACAACATAATTTAATAATGTAAAGTTTAAAACTCCTTTTAATAAAGCATGATGATTTAGTAGGGTAGAAGGATTACTATATGCAAAAATCAGTCCATTATTTACTCATATAATTTTAACTGCTTCTCAAAAAGATATGTTTTATTTTTTTATTGTAAATATTTTGAAACCATCAAAATAAAAAAACATTTAATTATTTATAAATTATTTAAATTATTTAAAAATTATTATAATTATTAAAAAATATAAATTTTTAAATTAATTTGAGTGGCCTTAAAAAAACACGCGTGTTTCATTTCAAAATGTCAAAAATTTTCAAATATCAAAAGTTTTAATTTCCCTCGTTCATTTCCCTCTGGTTGCATGGTTTTTCCAAGGAAGGAGGGAGGATGTGGCCATACTATCGTTGGTTTTGAGGAAGGACTCAGCCATACTATTGCAGGTTTGGAGGAAGGAAGCAGGATATTTGTGCCTCGAGCCGTGCTCATGGATATAGAGCCTAGAACCATGGACAGTGTGAGGATCTCTGCATTGCTCTCAACTCCACAACTCCAAAAATAGGTACTATTATTCTTCAATACAACAAGAATTTTGCAGGTTGGCGTTTTAGATTTTTTCAGGATCTTGTCTCATGGGTCTCCTTGTAATTTGTTCTATTGGGACTGCCTTTGGTTGTACATTCGGAGCATTAATAAAATGAAAATATGCAAATTTTTGGAGTCTATACCCATTTTGGTTATTAGGGTCTTCGAAGGATTTTGTGTATGAAACCCATTACCAACTCGATCTAATGAAAAAAATGCACAGTGGCCTCTGTGGGAGCTTATAAGCCTAATCCTGGTGTCTTTTCCTTGGATCTTCCTCTCCAAGGAAACAATACCCAACTGCGATCTCAATCCAGTTTCCCAGAAAATCTATCTTATCTCTTAGGTATGAATAGAACCACCGTCACAGGCCATCATTCTTGTACTATATTTTATCATACTATAAATACCATGAAAACCTAATCCAATTGCCTTCCATTCCATCGATCTCCTAATTCCCTTCCCTCCACACAAATTTATTATCTCCTTTCCTCATATATTGAATCCAGAGTTCCACAGAGAAATGTTTCTCTAGGTCGATCCTCGCAGCAGATATTGTAGCTCCAACTAGACGTACTACAGCAAGTGAAAACCAGTAGATTTTCCCCAAGACGAATACTTGTATATCTCCACTTAGGTCTCCTTCGCCACAATGGACCAATAGCCCTCATCGACTCTGCCACTAGGGAAACCACCACATTCCTCCGACTATGGCAGAGCATGAAGTCACTCTCCCCTGGTTTAAAAATCCTCCTCTCACCGAATTGAATCCATTTTCCCATAATCTACATGGCTATCTTGTCCATTGGAGCCATCATTATGACCATCAATCCTCTAAAACATCCTTCAGTGAGGTATAATGATATTAATATAAGGACGAATTTGGCTTTATGATACTTAATGAAGGAAAATTTCCAGATTTCTGTAAAGGAATTATACCCAAGAAGATAGAGAAATTCTTCAAGAACTCTTAGGTTAAGCCACACTTTGGTTAATGGTATATAAAACTTGAAAAAATTCCAAATTTTTGATTAAATAATAAGTCTAGGATATGTTTGTAACTATTTTCAAACAATAGACTGAATCAAATGGAAAATCTGGTTTATAATATGCAATAATATATTCCATATAATCTTAAATTGACACATGACCTTATGTGAAAGATAACTCTAGTGAAAATGAAGGTTAAGGCAAATCATAATTTGATCTTTAGTATGTAAACCTTGAAAATAAATTCCAATTAGGATTATGAATAGACAAGTGTAAAGTGTGACTAGGATTATGTGAAATACTTGTTCAAAATTTCTTCATTGGGATAGAGGCATCTCTCTTGCATATTTTTTATCAGCTGGTTTGCCTCAAGGAGTTTGCATGATTTGCATAATCTTGCAATTAAGGCACTATAAGTATCTACAGTAGGCTGACAATTCTTTTCCATCATTTTTTCAAGAAGCTTAAATGCAACATTGTTTATTTCGAGTGGCATTCCATTTACGTCATGAATTTCATTCAAGTTATCAGGATCTAAACTACGTACTGCATCCTAATTAGGAATCAAGTGTTGTTTTTGTATCTTGTTTTCTTGAACTATACCATTCATAAGTTCACAATAAGTTCGATAATTAGGTTGGCATCCTAGATTCAGGAGAGTAATATGAGGTTATAAAAGAGCTCGAAACTTCATGCTATTGAATATAATCCTTCAAAGCTAAAGATATGCCTGAAAATATTCTTATAATTATAAATTCCAACTAACATCAATCTCCCTAAAATTATACAAAAGTGCTTTGTCACCTTTGAAGCTATCTTATATGGATGTTTAAATTTTCAAATTCAGATCTTCCTTGTATTGGCCTTAAAAACTCACCAAGTTTTCCCGCAAAATTATAATTATGTTTCTCTGGCCCATGACCATTCCAAAATACACCAGTTTGAATAACATTGATTCCTCCATATTTGTACTTTACCATGAAATCTGGGCACATCTTTGAGATGCTTTGGAGGTAATATATGGATCTGAAAATTAAGAATGGACAATATCCACTGATGAGAAAAGCTCTCCTTGCCTAATGCACCATTTCTGATTTGGTATTTAAGCTTCCATGGTCTTAATTTAATCTATTCCACCTTATATGGAGAATGCTGACAAGATATTCTATATATATTTCAAACTGATTCCTTCTAGAGCTGGTCATCTCACCATTACACAAACCTTGCCTTGCACTGCTCCTTAGGTTCTATAGATATTAATGACAAAAATCTGCCTTTTGTGCTAAAGTAGAGGGCAAAGTGTGCATCATAAAACTGGTGTAATATTCACCTCAAATGTTGTACACATAATGCGAAACTTTGAGCATCCTCAAGAGACATCAACTTTATCCTCCCAATGTTCTACAGGTTGGAACTAGTTCTATTTTGTCTGAAGTATTGTTGAGGAATAAACCAGAGATAAGCTTGTGTAAAGGTTTTTCATTGAGAGAGGAAGAAACTGAGTACTATTTAGTTGAAAAAATGTATAATTTCCAATGGGAGGGCCCTCATTTAGCAATTTACAATTTTTTGAAAGTTGCTCTCGTGTGAAGAAATCATTTTTTATTTTAAAATGTAGGCTAAATTCATAATGATGAAAACCCACCTTTATGGGATTTAGTATAACTCCATCACCAATTCATATTTTTCAAAATGAGGGAGTGTATCATCTAAGATCAGGTTCAAAAATTAGATAATGATGTTTTTTACTGGAATGAACCCTCTGATCAATGCCTAAGTAAACAATCTCTTTAGAAAATCTGGTTTCACCATGCCAATAGCTTATCTGTTTTCTCGCTTTATTTATATGAAAGTGACTTCCCATGATCATTTTAAAACAAACCACCTTTATTGGAAATCACCAAGGCAAGTCCAGTTTGTTTTTGTTGTTGCAATCTATGTCATTTGAAGAAAAGTTTCATTTTTTTTTTACACAGACTCTTGATTCTCTTTTTTCAAACATGAAGGAGCAAAGGATGAGGGCACAACAGGCTCAGACAGGTGGGAGAAAAACAAACTATCCCATTCAACAAAGAAACTTTGGAGGTCGGCAAAGGAAATTTTTTGGTTACCAAAGAAATTTCACGGGATACCAGAGATCAAACTAATCTAGAAGTGTCACGATGCATCAACTGCCTATACTAATTACATCCTTTTCGAATGAAGTAGATACTGAGTTTGTTGCAAGGTGCTCCTGATTCATGGTGGAGCATAAGCTAGCAAAAGATAAGAAGGTGATGTGTTAAGTAGCACAAAATGATAGTTGCAAAGTTGCAGGCCTTCCAAGATTAAGCACATGGTATTTTGAGATTTTGGTTGTTCAGAAGTCCATTTTTTTTCTAGGTATTTTCTAGAGAGATATTTTTTGACAAAACTATTCTTCAATGAAGAAATATATTTGGTCAAATCCTTGTGTCAGTTTTTGTATTGTGGAGCTGGCTAGTAAAGCATTCATTACGAGAAACTTAAACTTGCACTAGCAAATTGTTGGTGATTTATATACTAGCACTATTTAATGTTGTACAAAGGATCAATACAAAACTATAGGTTGAAATTCAGACTATAAAATGTCTTATGATCTATTGACATAAGGGTCTCTATACTCATTATATACTTTGGTAAAGGCTTCAACAATTGAACTCATGACATTCCTTTAGGAAAATAGAGGTTCAAATTATTTATGTGTTGCCTTTTCCATTTAAGAGTGATTTTAAAACCAGTGCAAAATTCAAATCCATGGTTGATGCAAGACTGCTGGGGGTATGTTTTAAGAATATTTGGTTATGGTTGTGCATATCACAATTCTTGCTTTGATTTCTCGTTATTGCTTCATTTGACAAAGGTGACCATTGATTGCTAATGGGATTATGGATCAATTACTAGTCTTCTATATATTATAAGTGACATCTGTTATGTATAATTGAGAAATTTCCTATCGAGTTTAAAGAGGATTTTTTGCATTGATAAATGATATATATATATTTTTTTTTGGGGGGGGGGCGGCGAGACATTAAACAAAATTTGTATGCCATATGGACATTTTAAACAAAATTCTTCTCTTTGCATTACCCACGCCAAAGGATTTTTCAATGTCCAGGATATTGAGAAATGTAGCTTGAGAAGGAACTCCTGGCACAGGTTTAGTGTGAATGTTTGGGAAGTGGTTTGAGACATTTCATTGGTGACCACATTGGAAAGGTGGTAACTAATTCCATCTTGTGATTTCACTTGAAAAATTAAAATAAAAATGACTGTCTAATGTTGTGAAGTCATATTAGTATTAAGAGTCAAAATGAAATGTTCTAGAAGTTCCAGAACATTAGTGACTTAAAATATTAGATTGGGATTTAATCTTAGCCATATATCTCAAGAATGAGATAGGTGGCAAGCTAGGATTGAGGAGATTAGTTATCTTATCTCAAAGCAAAAAGAGGACAAGATAGGAAAATTCAATCTCATAGGAGAAAATAAAGAGAGAACTGGAGGAAGGAAGAGTGCATTCAAGGAGAAGAAGAGCAGATTGTTAAAGACACTACTTACCGGCATGCCCTACAGGCCATACCACTATTGTAGACATATTTTATTCATGCACAGGCCATGCACCTTCAAATCTGGTCATACACTATCTTGCTGGAGTGTGATTTAGTGTTGAGAGGAAAGGAAAAGAGATTTTATGTCCAAAGGCAGTTGAAATAGAGCAGTCCATACTGCTCTATCTGTACCCTCTTTTACACAGGTTGTACACTGCTTTTTGAGATGATTTTATTGATTGCACAACTGTTTGTTCAAGCAGGCTACAAAGGCCACCTTGTAAGCTTTGATCAAATCATAAAAAGCTGATTAATAGGAAAAATCCCTATGTATGTATTTTATTTCATCCATTGTTCATTTCTCAGCTGTTTTGTGATTGACGCAATGTTCAAAAATTTGATTTTGTACCTTTAAATAAATTATGTTTTGAGTTATTTAATGAGATAACATTAGGAAATAAATCATCTATGTTTGAAAATTTTACAAAGGTTGTCATTGGAGTGCAAGTCACTGAGTTTATGTGAATTTCTTAACCCTCATTCCAGTACTAACATTGCCAACAGTTTCAGTTTCATGTCCTATGTGATGTCTTTGGTTTGTAGTTGTTATAAATTATGTATATAATGTTACAGGATATCTCTACAATGGTTGATCACTGTGTTGGGATTTTCCTTCACATTAATACTCATTTTCTCATCCTTTACATATTGCTTAGACTTGGTCATAAATAGTCTTAAAAATATTAAGGAAATCTTATTGTATTGGAAAATTTCCATATAATCTTTCCCTTTCCACAAGATCGCCACAAGAAATGACAAGAAAACTAAATATAAGATAAAATACAATCAAAAAATAAAGAGAAAAAATTCTCTATAAACTTTTTGAAAAATCCATGACTGTTTCCAAAAGAAAACTCAAAGATTCAGTCACTGTTACATAAACAATTCAAAGCAAGTAGCAAAGATATATCTGTATTCCAAAATTATTGCATGCCATCATATACCAAAACAATTTTAAAATATTGTCACACTAATGAAAGATGAAGTCACACATTTCATTTAGCTGTGTATTTTCAATTTTTTAGTATATTAATTAATTTTTTTTAAATATTTTTAACTTTTCGTCGCTCCATATGTAAAAAATATAAGGCATAAAGACATAAATGGGTAAATATATGCTAATGGTGAGGAATCCAAGGGAGAAAAATGGTAGTGTTGGGACCACTATACAAATGCCTTGTTGAGATTAAAAAACTGTTGTTTATTTATCCTTGGATGATGATTTCAACTTTCAATGGATGGGTCTCATTGCCTACAACATGTTCAAGGCTAAAACATGAGAAATTGGTCCTCAACATTTACTTTTAGGGCTCATGGGCAATGCACATGGCCCCAAATAATTATAAAGAACGTACAAATGGAAAATTTATCTTGCAAGTGAGATTTGAAAATTAGTCCAATTATTAGCGGAATATACATGGGTCTTGACTCTAGATTTATAGTTTGGGGATGTAACATAGATACTTAGGTTCAATTTTGCAGTATATTAATTCATTTTTTTTAGATATATTTAACTTTTTCCAGTAAAAGGGAGAATTGTTATAATATTCTTTGTTGATTTGTTTCCACAATTTATATGTGCATTAAATGGAGACCAAAGTGCAAGAGAACAAAAAATTTTCTACCACTTGGGGTCTAACTGTGAAGTTGGAGTTTTTCCCATATTTCAGGCTTAATTTGTTGTACTGATTTTAATTAATGGTTATACTAATCCAAGTCCATTACAAGCTTTAACTTCTAGTATAAATATTTTGGGGTTCTTCCAGATTTGATAATGCCCTATATGTTGCACCATATGAAAATGGATGTAAATGCATATCTTACAAATAAAACAAAAAATGTTTATTTTTGTAACTTAACTGAGGAGAAATGAATATCATATCATGATTTTCTTGAAATTTTGGATCTGTATAAATATTCGAAGGAAGTAGAAAATCTCTTTATCGAATATATATATTGTGAAAAATATGCAATCATCATGGTTGGCTGGAAATGGATCACAATGCTACACATCCAGATTTTGGAAATATAGAACACAGTGAAAAACTGAAGGTGGTTTCTCGAGTCTTGAAGGTATGGAAGGATCAAAGTCATTGAGTTTTTATTTTTACTCAAACAAAGAAAATGTTGGATATCATTGAAAATTACCTAGTGTCTGAAGGCCAAATTTTTAGGCGAATGAATGGATTAACTCCTATTAAAAAACATACAATATTACAATATTAATCCATTTTTTTTAAATATTTTAACTTTTCATCACTCTTGCGATGCTTTCTAAGCGTCAGTCTTCCGATGCTTTCAAAGCATGAATTTTTTGCATTTCGTCACTCTTGCGACGCTTCTTAAGCGTCGGTGTTCTAACGCTTTCAACCAACGATTTTCTTGTATTTGCATTGCTCTTGCAACGCTTCCTAAGCGTCAATCTTTTGATGCTTTCAACCTACGAAATTTTTTTCCTTTCGTCACTCTTGCGACGCTTCTTTAGTGTCGGAAGCGTCAGTATTGCAACACTTTGCAAGCGTCGGTATTGTGACACTTCACAAGCGTTGGTATTGCGACACTTTGCAAAACATCAGAAAAAGTGTCGCAATACTGACACTTTATTGAAGTGTCCAAATTGCAACGTAATTGATAACCACATTTTTTTTGGCCTCAAACTATCGCTCTTGCGATGGCTATGTGTCGGAATAGCGACGAAGTGGCCGTCGGAAATTGGGCCAAATTTACTAGTGATTTATTCTTCCTTCATAATGAAATCAAACATTTGTTGGTAATTAAGCCAAATTTCACTAAATACACTGATGCAGATGAGAACTAACAAAATTTGAAAAGTATGAAGATACCAAGTGCTGAACAGTGGCGGCAGTTTACAGATTTGTTGTAGCTGCAAAGAAGAAAAACAATGATAGAGAGTGTAGAATAAAACAGTCAGTTTGGGAAAGAAAAAAATAAAACAATTATTTGATTTTGAATTTTTTACTACTAAGAAGTCTCTTTTACAATAGTTAAATGTCAAAGTATCAGTTTAAAGAGTATCAGGGTGAAAGAGTAGAGTCAAAGTGTATTAGAAATAAAATCAACAATAAACTGATTTTTACTGATGTAATTTTCTTTTTTACAGCAGTGAAATGACAAATAAGTAGTGTGAAAGAGTGTCATAAATGAAGTACAAGGTCGAAGAGTATAAGTGGAAACAGTATCAGTGAATTTATCTTCCGAAAAATATTTTCAAAATTCCAGCAACAATGGACAATTATTCAAACAAATATTTTTTTCTAGATAAGATTAGTTCTATATTTTCTAGATAAGAGGACAGCTTGCTAAACTTGTTAAGCAGTTGTACCTCTTAATGTGTAAAGATATTTTTATTTCCTAGAGTTATTCCTAGATCTCTCTAGGATATTTGTAGTAAAAATTTGTATAAATACTTCAATTTTTGAAGTCTTTAGGGTGGAATAAAATTGCTAAGAATATTATAGACCTTTTTCTACTACGTTGGAGGCTCACATGTGTTGATTTCAAAGAAGTAGTCTGGAAAATAGCCAATTGGACTTCATAATTCAGGATTCATGTGATAGTTTGAAGATTAAAGTGCATATATCTTGTCATTTTTTCCATTCTGAGTTACATACAATTTCATATATGTTGTTCAATATTAATGATTAATTAGGAGAATTATTTCAGGACTAGTGTAAGAACTCCCTGTCTTAACTACTTAATCATTTAAATGTTTTCTGTTGATTTCTGGATTTAGGAATTCTTAATTGCTCCTAGTCTTGTTTGACCTCTGCCTCCTTCCTCTTTTTCCGAATCAAAGGATCCTTCATTTCCCTTTATCCGGAAGCAATCCATCTCATCAAAACAATCTATTCAAATCTTTGAGGGTTATCTACCTTGCCTTGAATACATTAGCATCCTCTTGGCCTTGCCCTCTAGTTCTGCTTGCTAGACTTTGACTCCATAGCCCAATGGACTAGTAGATCCCTCTTTAATTTGTCTTCAAGTAATATTATTTTCCACCAAACATTTAAAAACCAAAACCAATTGTTCTATCATAACTAGCCTAAAACATTAAACAAAAATAAAGTTAAATCATAAAGAGAGAACCCTCTCTGAAATTTAGGAAGGCTAGATCCTAAATTTCCAAAGTAGGTTTGTGGTTACCCCTATTTTTCTTAAACTAAAAATAAAAAATCCAACAATCTTTAGAAATTACTAGGATGATAACATAATGGCGACCATACTAGGGAATCTAGCCAATCTCCAGTTTTAAAATTAGTCTTACTAGAAGATTTTTAATCTATATTTTTACTTTAAGATTATTTTTAAAGGGTTGTGTCTATTCATAAATAGTCATTCTGGCTTCTAGGAAAACCTACTATACCAGATCTAACCCGGATCCTAAGCCTACAGTTATAGTAGATAACCCAGAATAGATTGGAAAAAACAAAAAGAAAAAACAAATTGTCAATTTAGAAACTAAAGTACCATTAAGAAAAGCTAATTCTTTACCCAAAGAATTAGTGAGCTTATCTGATATTGATTTTGATTTCAATTTTGAACAATCATTGTTTAAAGTTAAATTTGAAACTGATTTAAAAGATACTGTAATATATCCCGTTTTTACTTCTTTCTTGAAAGCAAAACAGAATATTATTTCAGCAAAAAGAAAATTAAATGAATTTGAATCTCAAAGTAAAATAGAAAGGATTAAAGTTACATTCATTAAATACATTGATGAAGCTATTAAATTAGCCCATTTATTATCTCACATTAAGCCTCTGGTTTCTCAATTGCACACAACAATAATTCAAGCAGTAGATTCAACTCTATATGTTGTCACTTCATTTTTAGATTCCACTACAAGTTCATCCAAAGAAAAATTTACTCCTGAGTTTCCTTTGCAGCCTAGGATATTATTTCCCTCATTCACTCAATTCACTGCATCCACTATTTTTATAAGCACTACATCCTTATTTCCAAATAATTCCATATAGATACCAACATATTTTCCAAGCTCATTAAGCACAGCTTTCAGCTCATCAGCTACCATATCCAGCACTGCTCCTATCATTACTGTTATACCTCCTAATTCAACAAAACTTCAAGCCATCGCTACCATGTATGCTCCCCTTTTCCTACCTCAAAACCTCCATGATATGCCTCAATATTATCAGAAAAATATACCACTATTTGATGGCCAATCAGAATATAATTCTCAACAACATGTTGCAAGAATAACAGATTATTTTGAAATCTATGAAATAGATGAATCAGATGTTCAAATGAGGTTGTTTTCTCAAAGATTAATAGGAGAAGTTAAGAAATGGTTTAAAAATTTAGCTGTTGGTAGTATAGCTAATTCAGTTGCATTCCATAGAGAATTCTTAAATAAATGGGAAAAGAAAAAGAACCCCTTACAAATTTTATTCGAATTTTATGCTTTAAAAAGAGCTCCTAATGAGTCTGTTCAAGATTACTACACTAGGTATAACAGTTTTTATAATGCCATTCCTGTTGATCTTAAACCTACGCCTTATTCTTTACTTCTTTAATATCCGGATGGATTTGATCCAGATATGGCTTATCAACTAAGAGAAAGGAATGCAGAAACATTAGAATAGATGCAATTAGATGTTGTTGGTGTAGAAATAAATATTCTAGCTAAAAAATCCAGACTTAGGAATGAAAGGAGAGTCACAGTCAAAGAAGAAACATGAAACTCAGATGGTAAATTTCACTTTTTTGCTAAAACTTTAGAAAGGGTGGTTGAAATATTAGACAATATTGAGTGAAAACCACAATGGGATAACCAACCATAAATCAGAAATCCCAACTTCAGAAAAAACAATAATCCTGGAAAAGGTAAAGAAGCTTCTCCAGATCAAAACATTAGGCCCCCATTACAAGAGAACTATGCTAAAAGTTCTCAAAATAATGATGAAGATGAGGATGACATCAATATAGTAATGGGGATAGATGAAGAGAACACTATTTTCCTCACTCAGGAGGATCAAGAACTTTTTGAGCTTCAACAACTCAAAATAGAATCTAGTGAATCCTTTGATTTCAAACGAGGTTACGACTTCGCCATTAACGAAATTCACAGTCATTATAACCTTAGAAATAGAATAAAAATGAAACTTCTACAAAAAACACCTCTCAAAATCAAACTAAAAATAATGTAGAAGCCCGAAAAACAAATATTTTGCAAATTCTCCCAAAGGGAAACAAGCAAAATTCCAATCCTCCCAATCCCAAAAAATCACCAAGTCCAAAAATTGTTGATATCACTGAAGAAGTGGCCCAATCCTCCAATAATGCTTAAAAAACCAACACTACCAAAGCCCCTAATTTAGAAAAATCAGCAATTCCTGATCCTAAAAAGAATCCTGTTGATTCTAAATCAACAAATCCCAAAACTGTTAACACTAAAGCTTCTGCTGAAAGTTCAAAATATGAAAAAAATTCTACTACCCCTGAATCTGTCCCTGAAAAGAAAACTAAAGACAACAAAATTCAAGAAATTCAGACTGAAAATACAAGAACAACTCAAGATAAAGGTACAACTACTGAAATGCTTGAAAAACCCACTCATATCACTGTTACTAAAGATGAACTAATTCAGATTAGTAAGTCTCAATCATCATTTAATATTCAATCTGAATTAGCAAAGTTGAAAATATCAATTCCTTTAATAGAATTGGTAAAAAATGACTTAAATAAATCAACAATTACTGAAACTTTGAATTTGAATGATGGTGAAGATTCTATTAATTTAAATG
The DNA here is from genome assembly GCA_034641835.2 of Pinus albicaulis. NCBI lineage: Eukaryota > Viridiplantae > Streptophyta > Pinopsida > Pinales > Pinaceae > Pinus > Pinus albicaulis. Next base: position 720,494,882 of record CM076584.1, on the reverse strand, counting down.
ATGATTAGGCTAAATTAATTTTTGGTCCTGATGTAAATGGTAAGAATTCAAATGGATCAGTTCCTCCCTTATATATTATTCTTACTGTTCATGATCATATTTTACATAATGCAATGTTAGATTCAGGAGCTTCCCACAATTTAATGCCAAAAGCTATAATGGAAACCCTGAATTTAGAAATAACAAGGCCATATAAATATTTATTTTCTTTTGATTCAAGCAAGGTTAAGTGTGTTGGGCAATGAAAAAGGTATGAAATTACTATGTATCTTCTCATTCTTTTACTATTGACATACTCCTTTTTACCTTGGGAAGGTAATTTATTATAAGAATTATGATAAAATTGGAAAGGTTTATGTTCACTGTAAAAAGATGACTAAAGTTTGCTTTTTGTTGATAAAACGGGAATTATATGAGGCGAACATCTATACCAAAGGTGAGGCTGAGATCAATGTAATTGCTACTCCATCAACGTTGAACCACATCCAGCCAAAGGCAAGGAGATCCGAACGAATTTCCAAGAAAAGCAAGGGACAACTCGACCTCGATCAGAGTAAAAAAGATGATAACTAAATGAAGGTGAGCGAATCCCTCACGATCCTTCGATCCTGAGGGATCACTGTTCAAACTCATCTTATTCCTTGTCTTGCTCGTCAGGATTCGATATGTAAAGGAATTTCCTTTAGTGATGAAGGAATTTTTCAGTCAGTTAGTCAGTTAGATTGGTCAAAAATTCTCATATTCAAACGTTTCCTTTGTAATGTTGTATTAACTCTCGGCTTTGAGAGAACAATCTTTGTAATAATTTATGTTCAGTTAATATTAAACACGTGTTTCAATTCATCTCTTAAATTATGAAGTATCCTAGCAGTATTTCACTGGCGCTAAGGGCCCGGCTCTAGTGGAATTACTTTGTTGTTTGTATTCTTAAGCTTTGCTTACCGTTGTGTGAAGTTGTGTGTAACATTTCTTTCAATTATGGAGTTGATTGACCACTGTGAGATTGAATACATATTCATTAAAGAATTTCATTTCTATTTTACCTTTTGCAAGAAGCACATCCGCTGTTCAGTTATCTTATTGTTGTTATAAAAGATTTTCTATTCTATATCTGATTCTAGTTGCTGTTCTATTAGCTTCTGATTTGTCATAATTAATTGTTGTAGCATTGGTTGTCGACGGGATTGGATTGTGGTGATTAGTTGCTTGATTGCATTAGAATTATAGTTTCTATTCAATTCATGTTGTTGTTCCATTTCTATTTATTGTTCATTTCTGATTCATAGCTTCAGATTAGCAAATAGATGAGTTACGATTGTTATACATTGGAATTACAAGTTGTTGTTCCTTTCCAAATTTTGTTCCTTTCAGTTACTTTTAGTAGCATGAAGATTGAGTTTGCTTTCATTTCGATTTCTTTAAGATCACCAACTATAGAGGAAACTGATTATTTCTTCCAAGTTCCCAGATTGGTTATCTTGCATCGATTTCTAAGGGATGGAGTTATTGCTACTGTATCCCTGATCGATGTTTTGCAAATTGGTTTAATTAAGATTTCAGAGAATTTTTATTTATGTCACTGTAATTAGATTTCTGTACAAGATTTTTTTTACTCTTGTATTTAATATTCTATACTACATCTTCATAGCATTACTCTTAGTTAATTTTAGCCTCAGATAGAGTCCACTCTTGAAATAAAAAGTCGTTCCCGAATTGATGATTAATGTAGGCTAATTAGGTGTTCAAAATATACCTTTTTATGACCCAACAATCTGGTGTCGTTGCCGGGGAGAGTGTATGCCAATTCAAAGGAGTGATGCACAACTGATTTTCTTCTGCATGCGAAGAATTGGGTATTAAGGACAGAAGGTAAGAACCTATGCACTGGGCAAGAAACACACTTGCTCGTAGCCCACTTCACAGAAGAATCAGGTAAGCTTATTTATTTAAGGTAGGAATGAAGGTTTGTTTTCTTGAATGAATATACCAACTAAGCAAAACAAAATTCCTCCTAAAATTGAAAAACCTAAGGGATCGGTGACCCTTGGGCGGACAACTTTTATTGACGAAATCCTTAAAAGGACTGAATCTCGGCTATCAGTAGGATTTAGAAAAGTTATTTCTAGATAGCCTAATAGTTCCCTTCAGGCTACATAATCACCATCTGAAGCCTTTGCTGAGATACATAGTCAAACAGAGGGAATTGAGCAAGATTCCCAAGAAATTGAGAGTCCTTGCATAAGTTCCCCTCAAGAAGGGAACTCTAGAAATCTCTGAGAAGGAGAAGGGGAAACAGGAGAAACCGGAGACCCAAAATCTCCTATTGAAATAACCCAAACAATAAGCAGTTCAGATAAGAGAAGTGTTGTTAAACTTATTCAAAACCAAGAATCATATCAAATAGAAGGACAACAAGGAATACTCATTATTCCAGACAAAGGGAGTGTTGTCAAAACCATTCCTATTCCTGCTCATCAGCCTAGAAATTCCTTGGAGTCCCAGAAGGATATTGGCACATTTTTTACCAAATGGCCCAGAACCAAAATCAGAACCAGCAGACACCCCAACAAACCTCTGTGTTGCAATATCCTATAGTAGATACTACAGTTAGTGCACCTATGAGAGCCATTCCCCTTCAACATATTCCCACATTTCATGGCTTAACATCATAAGATCCAAAAGAGTTTTTTTTTGAATTTGATGTGTTATGTAGGGGATATGATTATACCACTGATCCCCCAAAATTAAAACTATTCCCTTCAACATTAAAAGGGGCAGCCTTATGATGGTTTATGGGATTAGGTGGGGGTGTCATAACTGATTGGGATCAGATGAAAGATAAATTTTTGAAGAAGTATCAAGATTATTGCAGATCTCAGGAATTAAAGGATGAAATATGCCAAATGACAGCAAAACCAAATGAAACCTTGGAAGAATATGTGGAACGGTTTCAATACAATCTTCATAGATCCCCTTATGCATATTTTCCCTTACTTGATAATGTTTTGAAAACCACATTAATTATGGGAATGAAAGATCAATGGGTTGAAACATTAAATATTATGGGAAAAGGTGATATATATTAGGAAAGTTATCCTAACATCATTGATTTGTGTATCAGCAGTTCGAGGGGAAATACAAGGCTAAAATCAGCAAAACGTGATATGATTACAAGAGAGAATAAGACCTCTAATGAAGGCGTGACTCATGCAGAGATTGGGAATCTGCTGCAAGATTTTAAGACAGACATACTTGGGACTCTAACAACGCAGTTCGATATTATGCAAGACAAACAAAAGCAAGCAGAAGCAAAACAGAATTTGGCAATATTCTGCGCTAGATGGAGGAAGAAACACAGCCACAAGGATTGCCCATTGGATGTGATCAAATTATACGCCATTTGTACTAAAGATCACCCTACAAAAGGGTGTCCCTCGCTTCCTGGCATGAAAGCAGTTTATAAGGAGGCAGAAGAATAATTAGAAGTTGTATGTCTGCTTAATCAATTCTGACAATGGCAGCCACAACAATCAGGTATGCCAAATGATCCATTTTCTTCTTTTCAGCCTCCTCAATACAATGCTCAAAAATATATTGGAATATGGAAAAATCAACCAACTTTCCCCAATTGGTCACAAAAACCATTTCCTCCAACATCTTGGCCAAATCAAACAAACCAAAATAATTGGCCTAACTTTCCTTTCTCCACACCATTTTGGCAAGATCCTACACAATGGTCCCCCTCTACTTCCCAGAGTCAGGCCTGGTAGTCAAACTAGCAAAGATCTACAAATCAACCAGCTGGAACAATTCCTATCTCTCAACCTACACTGCCAGCTCCCTGTACAAACCCTCAGACCAACTTAAGACCACAACTCCCAGCCCAGCCCAACCCAAACCCAAACAATAGGCCAGTTTATTCTGTCCAAATAATGGAACCCCCAGAATTAGAAACTGAACTGAGGGAGTGCAATGACCTTCAATTAAGGTCTAGGCACATAGTAGAAATAGAGAGAAACAATAATGTTCATATTGAAGATCAATTACCTGTTGAACAAACAGTACATAAGGAGAAGGAAGTTCAACAAAAAAATCAACAATAAGAAACAACTTCCTCTCAACCATTCCCAGAGTGATTAATCATACCACACCCAGTAGAACATCCTAATTTTGATCTTCTGGGAGAATTGAAAAAAATTGTATAAAAATTCCTCTCCTCCAAGCTATCCAAGACATTCCTATATATGAAAAAACCATTAAGGAATTATGCATAAAGAAGCCAAAAAGGAGAACATCCACCAATCCAACTGTCCAAATAGTCAATACCTTATCTGACTTATTTTCAGGAATGGAAACACCTATAAAATATGAAGACCAAAGAAATCCTATAGTGACAGTCCAAATCCATGGCCAATTGTTTCCAAATGCCTTAGTTGATTTGGGAGCGGTAATCAATATCCTAACAAACACTACCTATCAAAAACTTGGCATTACATCGCTAGAACCAACAACAACCTTATTGGAATTCGCTGACTGATCGGTAGTCACACTTGAAGGCATATTAAAATATGTAATGGTATCTGTAGATTCCTGGGAATACCCTATTGACTTCCTGGTTATCAATCCAAAGAACCGCCTAGAAGGACACCCGTGAATTTTAGGTAGACCTTGGTTGGCAACTACCGATGCTTATATTGGATGCTGACAAGGCAACATGACAATAAAAAGGGGAAACTATGTCAAGAATTTAGCTTTATATCCCCCAGCCTAGCCAAGGCTATCAATAATCAAAACAAAAAAACAACATGTATCATATCTAATGGAAAATATGAGATCACCTCTAACTATAGAAAATGCTCTTGATTTTAAAGATCAAACAGAGGATGATATCATTAATAGTTTCATTAATAAACCACAAACCCGATCTCATTTACAATGTCACATGATCCATGCAACATTTGATAATAAAGAAGAAGAAGAAGATCCTTTGAAAGACATTCCTGATCAAGTAATACCCACTACCTCTGTGTACAACAGCAAGATTGTAGAAATTGAGCCACGAAAAACTCTAAACATTAACAAAAATCTCATTATTGAACAAGAAGAGAAGTTGATCCAATTATTACGAAAATACAAAGCGGCCTTTGCATGGGATTACCCCAATATGAAAGGAATTAACCCTCAGTTGTCTACACACCACATCTATATTGAAAAATATGCAACACCCATTCGCCAACCCCAAAGAAGACTAAACCCTCACCTTAAAGATATTGTGAAAGATGAATTACAAAAACTATTGAATGTTAATTTCATCCACCCAATATCTGATAGCAAATGGGTCTCTCCATTAGTAGTGGTACCAAAAAAGAACGGAAAGTGGAGAATATGTGTACATTATCGTGAACTTAATAAGGCAACATAGAAAGACCACTTTCCCCTTCCTTTCATTGACCAGGTATTAGACACATTGGTAGGAAAGAAATTCTTTTGTTTCCTCGATGGCTTTAGTGGGTACAATCAAATCTAGAATTCCCCTGAAGACCAAGACAAAACTACTTTTACTTGTCCAGGGGGGAAATTTTCCTACCGAGTATTACCTTTTGGCCTATGCAATGCTCCTGCTACATTCTAGAGGGCCATTCTCAGCATATTTGCAGACTTAATAAACGAAGGTCTCGAAATATATATGGACGATTTTAGACCTTATGGGGATGATTTTGAGCCTACCTTGAAAAATCTAGAAAATGTATTGCAAAGATGTATTGACACTAGGCTTTGTTTAAGACATGAAAAATGTCTTATGCTGATGACCGAAGGATTTATCTTAGGGCATTATATTTCAGCAGCTGGAATTCAAGTGGACCCAGCTAAAATTCAAATAATCTTGTTAATTCCCATACCCACCACACAAAAAGAGGTACGTAGCTTTCTTGGATTTTTGGGTTACTATAGAAGATTTATAGAACATTATTCTCGAATAGTTGCACCTTTATATGCACTAACTAGAAATGTTAATTTCATTTGGACAGATAAATGTGACAATGCTTTTAATGATTTGCAAAAGATTGTTTCAACAGCCCCAATGCTGAGGGGCCCAAATTGGAATTTTCCATTCCAAATTTCATCTGATGCCTCAGACACAACAATTGGAGCAGTACTCGGATAGGAGGAAGAAAAGAAACCATATGCAATCTATTATATTAGCAAAAATCTATCCCTTGCTGGATTAAATTATACTGTGACTAAGAAGGAATTTTTAGCTATAGTGCATGCTATCAATAAGTTTAGACATTATATAATTGGGTATCCTGTAGTACTATATACTGATCACTATGCCATTGAATTTTTAGCAAATAAACCTATTACAAATGGAAGAGTGACTAGACGGTTGATTTTACCACAGGAATTCGACATTACAATCAAAGATAAACCAGGGAAAGAGAACCCTGTAGCTGACTTTCTGACAAGAATGCCAAAGCCAACAGATATAGAAGCAGTTGAAGACCACTTCCCAGATGAACATGTGTTCGTTGTTACTGTCAGAACACCGTGGTATGCTGATATAGAAAATTATTTGGAAATAGGTAAATTACCTAAACATCTATCCCTTAATGAACGAAATCAAATAATACCACGTAGTACCTGATTCTCTTGGATTGGGGGCTACCTATTTCACAGAGGGGGAGATATGCAAATAAGAAGATGTGTCCAGGAGGAGGAAGTATATGATATTTTGAAAGCATGCTAGGATGGCCAATGTGGCGGGAATTTTGTAGATCGTAGAACTACACATAAGGTTTTACGAATAGGCTATTGTTGGCCTACCATCTTTAAAGATGCCAAAAAAATCGTGTAGGCCTGTGATAGCTGCCAAAGGGCAGGTTGCCCTGGGCAGTCTGATGAAATGCATTTAAACCCTCAATTAGTGATTGAACCATTTGAACACTGGGCACTTGATTTTTTTGGCCCTATTATCCCTCCTTCAAACCAAAAAACATATATCCTGGTTGCAACTGAATATGTCACTAAGTGGGTCGAAGCTGAGGTAGTCTCAAAAGCTATAGAGGATTTTGTAATACAATTTCCTTTTCAAATATTTGTGCGATATGGCCTCCCAAGGGACATAATCGCAGATGGAGGACCACAGTTTTTTGGTAATAAATTAGCTGAAACACTAGAAATCTATCACATTCAGCACAATATTACAACTCCATATCACCCACAGGCCAATGGCCAAGTAGAGAGCACGAACAAAGTAATTGAATCTATATTGACAAAAATCATTGCCTCACACAGATGAGATTGGGCCTACAAATTTCCAAAAGCATTATGGGCATATAGAACAACGTGGAGACCCACCGTGGGATATTCGCCATATCAATTGGTCTTTGGAAAAGAACCCATATTTCCAATAGAATTTGAAATTCAAACATTAAGAACAGCTCAAAAGGTGGGTCTAGATTTAAATGAAGCCCGGGCTAAAAGACTACAACAAATTAATGAGTTAGATGAAATTAGGCTCTCTGCTCTTTAGCAAACAGTGTTAATTCAAAAAAAGAGAGAAAAATGGCATGACGACCTTATCAAAGAAAAGATCTTCCACGAAGGAGACAAGGCACTCCTATATGATTCTAGGTTTCAGGATTTTCCAGGGAAACTCCAGACACGATGGCTTGGACCCTATGAAATACAACAAGTGCATGACAATGGCACTATTACATTAGCTACAATTGATGTATTTGGACATTCCTTTAAGGTAAACAGTCATCGAGTATGATTGTATCACAAACCGCTTACCCAAGAATCCTTTTACCAACAGTTACGGGAAGATTCTACTATGGAAATTCTCGCTGAAGGGGATAACTCCCCCTCGACACCAGTTAACCAAATCATTCCTTTTTTCAAATTTTTGTACATAAATAATTGTCCATTTACTTGATTGTTACTTTAGGGAATTCGTTTTTTAATTTTCTATTTATTTCGTTTTTGTTGTTTGTTTCATGAAATTTTGTTTTTTTCAAAAATTCTGATTATTTCGCTTGTTTTGAGTTTTTTTGTTCCTTTCTAAAGGAAAAACACTTCTATTGTTCCTTTCGAAAGGAACAAAAGTTCCGCAGAGTTTTTTTTGCTATTCCTTTCGAAAGGAACAATAGTTCTGCAGAGTGTTTTTTGTTGTTCCTTTCGAAAGGAATAGCGGTTCCGCAGATTGTTTTTGCTGTTCTTTTTAAAGGAACAACACCTTTTGAGTGGACTGGTTTTTTTTTTAGATTAGCATTTTTTATCACTCTTCTAAAATAAATCATATCATTTATATACAATCACACAAATTAAATCTTACTGTAATCATCAAATCAAAAGAAATCGTCATTTTTCACGAAAATTGTCTAAGTAATGATAAGAAAAATGGAAAAGGAGCATGAAAAATAACATAATTTTGTTGTTTTATCACTATTGAATTAATCTAATCAGTTATCCTTATCATGACTGGTTCTTTCCCACATGCTATAACTTTCTTTGATTTATGGAATAGGAATAAGGGCATATTCTTTTCTATTGAGATGTTCAGATTTCTTCCACCATCCCTACTCTTAAGAAGTGATGAGCCATCCTTTATGAATAACTAGGAAAGTGCTATATGAAAAAGAAGAATATTTATAGGTTTCACTAATAATTTTATGATTTTACAGATGGAGGATAGGGGGTCTCATCAAGAGCCAACCTACCATGATCATAAGAAAGTTAGTGAAGTGGAATTCCCATTATGGTCACGAAACTAGGGATATGGTCCAATGAAAAAATTAAGAAGTCCTTGGAACAGGAGGTCTCATCACGAGCTAGCCTGCCCACCTTTCACTTCTTCACAGTGAATGGCATTGTGATTTATCTAATACCAAGCCAGCACAATGGCCTTTGTCATGACATTCAACAAAGCACTTCCTCAGTATAAATAAAGGACAATGGTTCCATGGGTAAGAAAGGAAGTTTGTCAAGGTTATGGACACCTATGGGAAACAGAGCTATATTTATGGTATTGGAGTCACATTTATACACATCAATAGTTATATTCAACCCTTTTTCCTATATCTCTATATCAAATGAAAGTATGAATCCTTTACCTTTGATTCCAAACCTATTATACATGAAAATCAGTATAAATCGATCATATTAGTTTGAAGTCGTAAATAACGCATTTGAAATTATGTTCATCTTATGCTCTCCCTTCTCCTCGTATTTGAATCATTACAAAACGATTTTCTATCTATTACTGATTTATCACACGCATTGATTTCAGTAATTGCTATAATTTGAATGAATGTATCATAATTACGCTTGCTTTTTCCTACTGTACTACTGTTGTGCCACACTGATTTCTCTCAATTGATGGTCGAGGGTGACCTATCATCCATTAGGGGGGGCGTGGATGTTTGCATGCAGATTAAATTCTGATATTTCTTTACCTTCTACGCAAACTAAATCCCCGCATTTTAGGGAATAAAAAAATTCTAAACCACCATGCTTTGTTGTTCCATTACAATCACTGTGTGTTAGGAAAGAGCTAATAGGGTGAAGAAATGATGGGAGGACGGCCAATTCACAGTGAGCCACCGATTCTAGTCGTTTCTAATGCTGCACGAGCAATTTTTGAAAGACTGGGGTGGATCACATACTTCATGAGGATGCAACAACCCCATGAAGCAGTGGCCACTGAATTTTTACAGAACTTGCAGGAAGGATCATCCATGGTTAGAGGAAGACAGATAGTTGTATCCGACGAAATAATTGCAGAAGTGTATGGCATACCAGCGCAAGGAACTATATGGACGCAGAAAAATATTAGGATTTGAGAGGCCATGAGGATTTTTCAGGATGACGGACAAACATTGGTTGTTAAAGGAAAATGGGTTCAACCAGCATCATTGGGAGAACCATGGATGGAATTGGCCAAGATTGTGTAGGCTTATATAACGTGTGACGAAAGGAAAGATGTGGTAAGACCTCACCACCTTAATCTCCTAACTGTATTAAAAAAGAAAAGAATTGTCAATTTTCTTTCATTTTTAAATTCCTTGTTGCATTATATCGCTCGTAGCATAAGGAAAGCTCAACATGCAGATATGGTGGTTAGCCACCATTGGCTAATTCAATTAATAGTGAGTTGTAGCCTTGCCCAGCAACAGACCAGCTGGGAGGAGCTGATATTCTCCATTAACGAAGGGTTAGCTTTACCTACCCCGAAACGGAAGAGAATGGCTGGCTCAATAGCTGAGCCATCAACTCACAGACATTCCCTCTGTTAAAAGTGAAGTAGGGGGATGTTGGAAGGACTCTTGGGTAGTAGTAGTCAGCCCCTAGAATTTCACAATTCAAAGGATGAACAACCTCCACAATTGGAGGGAGCAAGCCCTCGTACTGATGAAGAAGAGGGAATGGAAGAAGAAATTCGCTACTCGGACGAAGAAGAAATAAGTCACCACACCAGTGGTGAAAAACAATCCAATGCAGAGGAAGGAAATACTGAGGAAGAAGAAATTGAAGGAGAAATTCGATATTCGGATGAGGAAGAAGGGAGCTATCATACTTGTGAGGAGGACGAAGACAACCATGGCAGTGAAAAAGAAGAAATAGATCCTCCCAAAAATGCTATCGTAAGCCCTTTATAGGAAGACCAACTGGCCCAAATTCTGGCCAATATGAGTGACTATGCACAGCCTCATAGCTCTTTGGACCTTAATATTGATATTAGTTAGTTACCGAAGCACTCTGATATCGATAAAGAAACAGCTGGAGAAATGTTGGATGAAACAAAAAACCCTAGTGAAGCTAGGGTTGCTTCCCCTGAAAGGCATGAACGAGAAAACACTGAAGTAATATCTCAACTTAGAACCCCTCAGGAGATTGTAGAGTCAACCGAGGGTATGATTTCTGGAAAATTTAGACAAGGGCATATGAATGTGGAAGAAGAACCCCAAGAAAAAGGTCAAGAAGAGAACTTAACCGAAGGCATGGTTGATATAGAACAAAACCGTGTTGAGAAAATAGGTTCATATAAAGGAACAGTTGTCCCATTAAAACAGAGGAGGAAAACAACTGAGATTGAAAATCTTCGCAAGGAACAAATGAAGCTTCATAAACTCGTATAACAGCTCGGGAAAAACATTAGGGTTCTGAGAATGAAACAAATGCCTAAGCGACCCCCGAAGAGAAGAAGCATAGCTACTAAGAGAATTTCGAGAAAGAGAAAGGTGACCGCTAATAGGGACCCCCAAGTCATAGAATAAGCCATGCATGAGCCTAATTATGAGGATACGGAGCAGAAAATAGCTTTTCCAACCCAAGTTGTTCCAGAGGAACCTATTTTAAGTGAAAAAATGCAATATAGTAGTCAGCATACTTTTAGTGATCCGACATTGGCCAGACAACAAGAGGAGTTGGCACAAACTCAAGTAGAAAGGCAGATATTGGAAGAAGACACCGTCCCAAGAAAAATATATCAGGACTTGCACCAACAAATGAAAATTATCCATGAAGCAGAAGCTGAAGCTCACGAAAAGTGTTGAAAAGCAGAAGAAAAGGCTGACAAGGTAATGAACCAATTAAACTAGCCTATAATCGAATGGACACTCTCTTCTTATTGTATACTGATGTCTTAGCCTGTAGATGCCCCGCAAAAAACTATGCTTTGTTTTTACTAGAAAGATATTTACAGCTAAAGATTAAGGCAGTTAGGGTAGGGAAATCCATAGAGCTAAAAACCATAGATGACTTTGTATCAGGCTCCAAACTTTATGGGATCAAAGTGCAATGCCTTTTATGTGAATTTTACTTGCATAATCGAATACTTGAAAATGATTGTGAGTCAAACCCTAGCCCTTTTGTTGGAGATGTTCAATTTCAAGCATTCATTTCCTTTGCTTTAAATCAATTAAAATGCCATAAAGCCTATAATGTTTTTCAAAGGCAGGATAATGAATTAGATCTGTGGGTCAGGAGTGAACCTCAGAACCCACTTCAATTTTGGGCTAGGCAGAAAATATTGATGACTAAGGAAGGCATTACCCAAGCCTTGGGGCTTGTCCACAAATCGATTATCTTGAATGGGACATATTATTTCTCATCCATTAGAAACCAAGCTTATATAGCAGCTAAGGTCTGGTGGAGAATCTCCAATAAAAATGTGCAAAATAGGGAACCATTTAATTATAGAAACTTTGGGCTAGCTGCAGACCGCTTGATTTCCTATAGTCATCTCGTTTTAAAAGAAGGACCATTCTGGTTAGAATGTAGGTTCCGCAACGCTATTGCATGATATCCTGCTTCAGACTACAAAGCTATTTAAAAATTCCTCGAAGGACAGAAAGAACATGTTTTTGAGGAATCAACTACACTACATGGTTTTAGACCTGTCGATGACAAACCTTATTCGGCTTATTCTTTGACTACTCTCCATGTGAACTATAGTTTTCATGAGGACATGGAAAAGATTAAGTATGGGGGTATGTTGGGCAATTAAAAAGGTATGAAATTACTATGTATCTTCTCATTCTTTTACTATTGACATACTCCTTTTTACCTTGGGAAGGTAATTTATTGTAAGAATTATGATAAAATTGGAAAGGTTTATGTTCATTGTAAAAAGATGACTAAAGGTTTCTTTTTGTTGATAAAACAGGATTTAGACAAGGTGAAAAGTTTTAGCAAAGGCGAGGTTGAGATCAATGTAACTACGACTCCATTAGCGTTGAACCACATCCAGCCAAAGGTAAGGAGATCCAAACAAATTGCCAAGAAAAGGCAGGGGACAGCTCGGCCTCGGTCAGAGTAAACAAGATGGTAACTAAATGAAGGGGAGCGAATCCCTCAGGATCCTTTGATCCTGAGGGATCGCTATTCAAAATCATCTTATTCCTTGTCTTGTCTGTCAGGATTTGATATATAAAGCAATGTCCTTTAGTGATGAAGGAAGTATTTAGTCAGTCAGTCAGTTAGATTGGTCGAAAATCCTCATATTCAAGTGTTTCCTTTGTAATGTTTTATTGAATCTCGGCTTTGAGAGAACAGTATCTATAATACTTTATGTTCAATTAATATTAAACACGCATTTCACTTCATCTCTTAAATTCTAAAGTTGCCCAGCAGTATTTCACTGGCGCTAAGGGCCCGACTCTGGTGGAATTACTTCGATGTTTGTATTCTTAATCTTTGCTTACCGTTGTGTTAAGTTGTGTGTAACGTTTTTTTCAATTACAGAGTTGATTGACCGCTGTGAGATTGAATACAGATTCATTAATGAATTTCATTGCTATTTTATGCTTTTCAAGAAGCACATCCACTGTTCAGTTATCTTATTGTTGTTATAAAAGCTTTGTTGTTCTATATGTGATTCTAGTTGCTGTTCTATTAGCTTATGATTTGTCATAATTAACTGTTGTAGCATTGGCTGTCGAAAATATTGGATTTTGGTGATTAGTTGCTTGATTGTGTTAGAATTATAGTTGCTGTTGAATTCATGTTGTTGTTCCATTTCTGTTTATTTTTCATTTTTGATTCATAGCTTCAGATTAGAAAATAGATGAGTTACGATTTTTATGCATAGCAATTACGAGTTGTTGTTCCTTTCTATATTTTGTTCCTTTCAGTTATTTTCAGTAGCACGAAGATTGAGTTTGCTTTCATTTCGATTGTTTTAAGATCACCAACTATAGAGGACATTGATTATTGCTTCCAAGTTCCCATATTGGTTATCTTGCATCGATTTCTAAGGGAAAGAGTTATTGCTATTGTATCCCTGATTGATGTTTTGCAGATTGGTTTAATTAAGATTTTAGAGGATTTTTATTTATGTCACTGTAATTAGATTTCTTTACAAGCATTTTTTTACTCTTGTATTTAATATTCTGTACTACATCCTAATAGCATTACTCTTAGTTAATTGCAGCCTCATACAGAGTACAATCTTGAAATAAAAAGTCTCTCCCAGATTGATGATTAATTTAGGCTAATTAGGTGTTCAAAAGATACCTTTTTATGACCCAACAAAGTGCATTGGATTGATAAAATACTTCTGTGTTAATATGGTTAAATATCCTGGTAAAAGCATGGTTATGGTTATTGTAGTAGCTGATATCCCACGAAAATATGGTATGCTTCTTTCTCGCTCATGGGGAGCTAAGATTCAGGGATCTCTACAATTAGACATGATCTATGCCACCATAATAGTGTTTGGACAATGATGCAGGAGCATCAAGGCCAATTTCCATTTTTAAATATGTAATAAAGGGGGGTGTGACATTTTAATTATTTTATTTATTAATTTGTTATTTTTAAATAAAATAGGAGATAAATTATAAAAGTGAGGATTTTTTAAA
>CM076584.1:719860650-719880485 GCA_034641835.2 Pinus albicaulis | reverse complement strand
TCAATGATAACAAGAAACGTTAAACACCTACTGATAAAATTGAACGAAGTATTATTTTTTTTTTTTTTTTTTTTTTTTGACCTCCCCCTCCCCCCCCCCCCCCCCCCCCCCCCCCCCCCCCCCCCCCCCCCCCCCCCCCCCCCCCCCCCCCCCCCCCCCCCCCCCCCCCCCCCCCCCCTTTTTTTTTTTTTTTTTTACATTCATTTATCTCTCGGTAGATCTCTTTCATTTGTTAACTTCTTGCAAATATGACTTAGGCTTTGAACTACTCTTTTAGGGCATATTTCAACTCATTCATGGTTGCATTAGGTGATATTAAATTGATTATTAGTTAATGTTGTTATAGTATCAATTTTAGATTTAAAATAACGTTACTTTGGTTTGTATCACATATGGGTTTATTCATGGGGTGGTGACAATTCATTAAAAATTGGTGAAATTTAATGTTTTTCGCAGACAAAAGCGCATCAAAACTTAATCTTTGAACAACAACATATAAAAAATAGCAAGAAAAAAATAACAAAGCTCAATACACAAGTTTTTTTGAAGGTTCACCTCTCTGGGCTACATCTCCTTGGTCAGCTTCATAGTGTGGGCCTTTATTAAACAAGTTTGTGAAAAATGCTTGTTTCCAATCTCTTGCCTACGCAACTACTCGATGGATACAAAACATAAAACTACCAAAGAATGAATCTTCTGAGCTCATTTTGGTCAAAAATTATCTCGATGATGGAAAAACAAATTTCTAATTTCTCACTAAATGCAATTTGCCACTTAAAATTCTAAATTTGTGGTACTTACATTTGTACGCTCACTTGATCTAGTTTGAATTTAATGATAAGATAAGTGCATATTAATAATAATATAGCGTTGTTTTATATATAACGCGTTTAGTGCTAATTACATTTTTAATGTGGCTTAATGATAATAAAAATGCCTTAAGTTGGATTAAGCGCTAATACACCTCCATGGTTCTAATGTCTTAGCCATTGGTTTACATCATATGGACATGGACCAGGTGTGCCCCCTCCGAACTCCAAACTCTGGCATGTTGAAATTAAAATGGAAGGTGCATATGTTTCTGAGTTAAAGACACGTTACAAAAGATATGGTAAGTATGACAGTGGACAAGGCTGGGATTGGAGTTCGACCGACCTCCACCATAAAATTTTTGTTAAGCATAATAAAAAATCCACCAGGATTTGCTTTGTTCATCATATTAACTGTGCACTTGCCCGTGTCCTCTACAATGATATAGATAGCCTACACTTTAGGTTTAGTAGACCTCCACTATATGAGATAGCATGTACATTTGTTTAGGGAGCTACGATGTAGGTATAGTTTAAAACTTAGGATATATGAAATGTATGTGGTAATAATATATGTGCTCCATAAAATATGTCACCTTACCATAACATAGGTTAGGACCTTGCATAAAATAAATATAAACAACTGCTGTGCAATGAGGTGCCTTTCTTGCCATATAGAGCAATGGCACTACATGGCCCTTCACCATTGGTTTAAAAATCCCATATAAAAATAATGAGCCATAATCATAAAAATTCCAACCTCGGAAATGGGTAAAAATTCAAACTTCACATAACAACCTTGGCTAATTTGAAGTAGACACTTGTCCACGGTGTCAGCTGGTTGAAACCCAGAAATATTCCTGGATATGTAGGTGTTATTTGGACACACACCAAGTCATCAACCTATCACTTAGGTTACACAATTTTTTACCTATTTGGATAGCGTATAACTTAGTCTATAGAACAGTTTTTGTGAAACCAAGTTGTGTTAAGTCCTAGTGACAAAATCTATCTAGTTTATTTCAAGATACGAAGCATTTACAGTACTTTCAATTTTTAGCTAATCGTCCTATGATCATTCCTCCCCACTAGAAGCCTTTTGGACCCCAAATTTCTTGATTTACGATTATGTGGATGTTGGGACTATTACACTCACCCTTCCAGTCTCCATCCACATGAAATTTTTCCCAATTTCATCATTTTGAACTTTTTCATAGCGTCAAATTTTTCCTCGATTCTTGCAACCTTCTCTTGTTGTCATTGACACCATCATGTTCGTAACATTTTCTGAATTTTGCACCAACAACAATCTATTTTTTCATAAACCATCTTGTTTCTACCTTGGTCAATAATCAAAGAAAACTTAGAAACTCTCACCTTGCACACTGTCACCATGGTGATTTTTAGATTGATCTCGCTTTGTACTTGCGTTGAATCTATTGACCAAGTTTCTTCGCCATTTACATGTACCTTTTGGAAACCATGCACCAAAATTTGTGGAACCTCGTGCTTTCTTTTTCCAAACTTGTTTTGTCACTTTTTTGACCTTTGTACCCTCTTGCACAGCATCTTGTTTTCCAACACCCTCAACACTATTGTTGACCGATGCAAAATGTTTTTCACCTCCTCTTTCAAAGGCAACATGTTAACATCTTGAAACAACTCATTACAAGCATAAGCATATTTATGAAAAGTTTGTTTCGAGCATATCTCTTTGTTTCGATCATCAACAATCTCCCAAGTTCGACTTTCATTCACTATCCTCGCATTTCACTCGCTTGCATGCATAAGAGAAAAACCTCGTCTTCTTCTTATGTGCTCTAATTATTTACTCAATACCATCCTTAAACAAGCGATACTTGTTCTCATGGTGATCAAATACAACTCTCATATCATATAGATAAGGACTTCCCAATACAATACTTGCAGATCTCAAGCCACACCACGATCAAGCTCCAACTTCATCAACAAAGTTTTGAGTTGATGTGAAAATATTAGTAAGCACTTCCTTGTATACCTAAAATTTTTCATTCTGTATATCCAATCCAAAAGATTTGGTATTGGATGTATAATAGTTTCAAGGCCTAGCTTCTCTAACCAAATAGTTTGGGATCATGACGTTAGCTTGTGACACACTATAAAAAATGTGGTATAAATCTTGGCATGTTTATATCTACTAACTCTAATATGGAAAAGTTCTATTCTTGTATCTTCGTCATGAGTATCATTTGAAAAATTTGAAGAACTAGATTAACTTCGCAACATGTTTATCTTCAAACCCGTGGCAATATAATATTTGTCTCATCTCCCGAATCTAACCCTAAGTCTTTTCATTTCAGCTATAGCAACAATTTTTCCTTCTCCTTTTGGCTTTCAATCTATTTGGTTTCAATTCACGGATGAAGTTGCCAACAATGGTCTTCATCATGGCCAGCCTTTGAAACGGCTTCTTTCATGTGAGTTTTTTCCCTTCTATTTTTTACAAAACTTTTTCTTTTTCCTCTTCCATAAAACTTGTCTTTCCCTTTACCCTAACTTTCCTCTCTTTTTCCTCTATGCCTTGTTTTCCCCTTGCCTCTCTAAGTGTGTGGCTTGTACAAAAACTTCATCTATATTGCTTGGGTTAAAAGCACAAGAATATTACACTTCAAATAGGAATGTAAACCTCCAATATATTTTCAAGAGTATTGTTGGGTGCTAAAGGTTCCTTTTAAAACTCTTTCTATTTATCCCACATTAAATATCAACCCAAGAAAAGTCCTCTTATTTCAAGAGTGTACACAATATGTGCACAGCTATAATCCCCAGGGAGTAATGTTTCTTAAAATGTAGTATAGATCTTTCAAATATAAGAATAAACGGATGCTTTTAATAAATCCCAATTGCAACTAAAGGAAACTCAATGCTCTAAAAATAAATCATGCATTCATCGAAGTAACAACAATTATCAGCGAGGATACGAAAGTAGTGCAATAACTCATTCACTCTTTTTAAGCTACAAAGTAAAATAATCAAGCATAAATAAGATCTCAATCCGAGAGCTTTAATGGCAGAATACGATATGTTCTTTACGAAATTTGTTGATCTCACACACAACACACTAAATAACCTAATTGGAAATGGAAATGAATTAAATCAATAATGATACTACAATTGATGGAAATGAGATAATGCTACTGCTAACTATAAGAATGCTAAAAGGAAAAACTAAATGATTCTGAGAAATTAAATGAGAAGCATGATGCTATATAATAGAAATGAACTAACAATGTCTTATGTGACTCGCAATGAACAAGTAAAAATAAGTTACTAAAATGAACAACGAAGCTCCTCAGTAATTAGAATGAGAAACACAACAATATACTTACAAAAAGCAATTGATCTTAAGTTATGAGGGAAAGAAAGAACAACAAAGCATAATCTAATCTGCAGAAAGTAATCATTAAACAAACCACGCTACTGCGTAAATCAGAAATAAGGCAAACCACACTTTATGTGTATAGAATGGCAAGTAGATCCCCCCTAGAGCGCAGACCCTTAGCCGCCATCGAATAATGCGGACATTTCTGTGGAGAATGCTTGAAGAACCGCAACTCATTTTATATATTCATTATTGCATAATTGTTTTCAACATGATTTAGTGTTCAGCTTCAGTCAACGATGAGTCGATGATCAAAGTTACAATTTCAATAGTAATTATCCCATTCCTCTTCTATCCTATCCTACTCTACTCTACTAATATAATAATCCATCTAATTCTCTCTTCTCTAACCAGTCCATCATGAATCCCCATAATAACCCCCCCCTTCTCTCGAGTCTATATGTTCTAATTTAAATACACATAGAGAAAAGAGAAGTTACAACCGATATGATTAAAAATGATTCCTATTAAAAAATTGGATTTAGCTCACAACAAATTGATCAAAGCAAGATCATATCTGAAATATCCTTTCATCAAGTCATTTAACGAGAACATGTCGAATTTGGTAGTCGCAACATTAGAAGAATTTGGAAAACTCGCCACAACAACGAATTGGGAAAATCTTCCCTCGTGAGAACCTTCTCGTTTCTCTCAATAAAGCAGCTAAATTTGGCGCAGAAATGTTCATTGTAAAAAGTTAATCTGGTCCGTTTGGAGCAAAACCCATGTTTACGATTTTCACAGGTTCTTCTCCATTTTTCCAATATGTCCAATGCAAACCAGCTTTCATTTCTTATTCCAAATGAATTTCGAGTTGGCATATCTAAATGAGTGAGCTGAGATCAACTCTATCTGCGAAAATATCTTCGAGGCTAAAATGGTGAGTGATGTTAGAAAAAAATTCATTAATAAACCATAATTGAGTAGAATCTTCGCATAATCATCAATTTATTAAAAATAAAGGAGAAGAAAATAATATTATCCATAAGAGCATAAATAATTATAAAATGGAATTAGATGATAAATTATGATAAATTTCCCCATGATAAATAAGAGTATAAATGGATGAAATAGGTGTTAAAAAGTGATAATAATAATAACATATTAGTGGCCCAACAAGTATATCTTGGGAATTCAAGTCTACTCCTAACAAAAGCTCTCTTTCTAAACTCCTAGGTATATTCTTGAACCGTTTGACCCCTTGAGACTTTTGCCTAAACATTTTCCAACTCATAATAGATTTTTTGCATATAGGCTAATGGATAAAACTATATTTTAATGGAAGAAATGAATTCAACCCAAGAAAACTGGAAATATTACCATGGATTCACATTTCCTCTCGAGTCTTTTTTTCCCACCAAACTAGTGCCGACTCCTTCAGCCTTAATGAAGCCAACCGGATCTTTATGTCATCTTCATGAAGGTTTTCAGATTCTGCAATACACCTCCAATTGACGTATCTAATTTTCAAGACTCTCTGCATTTACCTCACCATTTTACATGGGTAATTCAAACTTTATTTCCAATTTTAAGTAATGGAGTTTTTCTCTTGGGGTCTTGAATAGGCATGGGTATGGGTGGTTTTTTGTGGTGGAAGTGGATGATGTTGCAGATGGGAGATGATGAGGATGATGAAGATGGTGGAGATGGAGGTGTGTTTCCTCTACTACTTTGAGATGGTGGTTGTTTTCCCTCCACTACCTTTTGAGACTCTTCTCTTCATCATCTTCTTCTTGTTTGAAGATCCTCTCTGTCATGTGGAGGCTTTGAACCTTCTCCATATATTTCTACCATGAAAGGTTCATACATGATTTTAACCATTCTTTGCATCTATTTGAAGTCTTTATTAACATCCTCTTCTTCATAATGTTCATGAGTCTCTTCATATCCTAACATAATGAGCTGGATACAAGCTAAACCTCTCGTAGCTTCAGTACCTTCAATCACTTCAGCAGATCTTTAGTGTAATTTTGTACCTCTTCAATCTCAAACTCGATGGAGATGGAACTCTGAGGTGCTTCAGGTGTTATTTTGATTGGTTATTTGGTTGAAGATTATTCTTTCTCATCTCTCTTCCTTCTTGTCCCTAATCTCAGGGACTAGCTACCAATAGTTTCCCTTCTCCTCTCCTCGCGCAACTTCAACCTTGTAAGCATCACAAAATTGCAATTATTAAAAACCCTTAAAGCAAAGCAAGCAAGAAACCTATGCTCTCATACCAACTTGATCTAAAATTGATTATTAGTTAATGTTGTGATAATATTAGTTTCCAGATTTAAAATAACATTTCTTTGGTTTTCTTATCACATATAGGTTTATTCATGAGCATGTGAGTGACAATTCATTAAAACTTGGTGAAATTTAGTGTTTTTCATGAAAGTCAAAAAAGTATATAAAACTTAATGCTGAATAAAATCATACTCAAAACATCAGTATAGCTACAAATAACAAAGTTCAATACACAATTTTTTGTTGAAGGAGTTCACCCCTCCCTCGGGCTACATCTCTCTGGGGTCCAACTTCATAGTGTGGGCCTTTGCTTATTAGCTTCAATTGTGAAAAATGCTTGTTTTTAGTCTCATGTTGCCTCTACAACCTACTCCAATGGCTCATAACATCAAAAAATACCAAGAATGACTCTTCATAAGCTCATTTCTGCAAAAAAATTCCTCATTTATGGCAAAAACAAATTTCCATACAATTTCTCCTACTAAATCTAGGAATTCACCAAACTTTAAATTCTAATTTTAGTAAGGCACCCAGATTTGTACGCCCTCCACCAAGTTATCTACCAATCTAATCCACATTTAACACTAAGATAAGCTCGTATTAATAATAATATGATCCGCATTTATGCAGGGGCGCAATAACCCTACGATAAATAGACATAAACATAGAGATGCAATGACGTAAAACAATACTTCATTTTATTTAAATCAAATGACTGAAATATGCTCCCTAGATGCAGTGGCTTTATGAGGATCATACGACAATGGACTTGTGGGTTGGTGTGCATGGCACGACCACATGGCCACCCACAAGCCACACCAACGAGCATTTACAGAGCTCCAGCTATTACCTGTAAGCTTCGCATTCAATTCAATCGCAAATCGTCGAGGCTACTACCTCCGCCTCAAAATGACGTTCCCTCGCTCATTCGCCTGGTTATGTCTCTTCGACCTCCGGGTTTTTCTCTTCGGCCTCCTAGTTCTATGCTTCTCAGCCTCTCTCCTCCGAAAATCTCATCGCTCCTCTCTGAAGTCATGTGAGCCGAGCTCCCACATGCCAAGAGGGAGACACTTTGTAGCCTTCTTTGCCGTAGTAGAATTCCTCCCAGGACCATCACTACTCGCGTAGTGTCCTCCGCCACTCAGACCTCCTCAGCTCACCTCTCAGCCTCACCACCACCTCTACTGCTTCGCTACTGGGCGGCACCACCACCCTCGCTATTCTACCATCTAGAGCACCATCCACCCTCTTTGACCGTGCCACTATGCCCGACTCGGGCACTTCGAATGTGATGCGAGCATGGTAGCGACAGAGGTCGCGCTGCTCGTCCGTCGCTCCCCTCTTCGAAATTCCCGAGGTTTATTTCGTCTTCTTCTTTGGAACATTCATGCAAACGGTGTCCCAATACCTCGTAGCGCATACACACTCGCATGGTTGGTCTGCCTGCCTCGCTCGGCTCGGCCCTCTTCCTCGTAGCCCTCTCCTCAACCTCCGCCTCGCTTGGTCCCTTATGTCACCACGCGTACCCCTGGGGCAGTTCTACCCAATTCCCATTTCCATTGCTCCTTAGACCGCCCCCATGTTGTTTCTACCATCTTGGTTTTCCTTCCAGGGAGGAGCCCACCCGAGGTTCCCACCCACGGTCCTACCCATTCTACGAAAAGCTCCCTCGTAGTGACCTCACCTCATTTGCGCGATGAAGAGGAGCATCGTGTTTCTGCACAGCATAATTCGCACCTACAGACAATATGCAAGTTTCTCGTGGAAAAGAAAGGATGACAAGGATCGGAGAAAGCAAAGCCATGGGAAAAGGTGGTGAAACCACGTTGCCTTGACATGCAGCAGACTCGCTTACCCAAGACGCGACGCAGACAAATACAGAATGTCTCATCGTCAGAAGAGACTCCTCCTATGCCCCATGACACCTAGGCTTTCGGGTTTTCTCTAGTTTATGGATCTCAAGCATCATAATTTTGTTAAATGTTACTATCTCCCATGTTTGGTACGGTAAATTTTGTTTGTATAACGCTTTGGTTTCTCAACGTGAGGTAGCAAATCAAACTCTCTATGGAGTGGTTTCCCTGTGTGAGACAACTCTTTTTTTGTTTTTTTGAAAACTATGTCATTGATACGAGCTTGAACTACGGAGGCCATGTAGCCTCCATGTATATTATGTTTCACTAATAGAATTTAATCTTGATGACAGAAATACGCTTACTGAGACATAATGGAAATAAAAATAGCTAGGGGTGCTAGTAGCGTATCTATAAGAAGAGATGTGGTGGATACGTTAGTATGAATCCTTTGTCGAAGTGTACGAAAAAGGAACACTTTAGCTACGCATAACTAATAGCCCTAACAACAAAAGTGTCTACCAATATACTTCAGATATCCGTAGTTAGTTAGACATAAAAAGAGCTGCAAAAAACCTTCGTATCTATGCATGGAAAGACATTAAGCAGTAAAAAATAAGGGTTTGCTCCATATACCAATAGACAAGACAAGAACAATTTTGAAAAGAATTTTTTACTATTAATGGGGCACACGGGAGGAAAACAAGAGAGGCGTATCCAATTCTCCTCGGTCAGGATGGGTTCTTGGAAGTCCTCAAGACTTCGAGATCTAAGATTTCTCTCTCTTGTTGGTAGTAGAAAACCCACACAAAGAATAGAACTCAAAGGAGCTCACAAAGCTAAATGGTAGAAAATGGTGACCAAGTGTATAGATCCGTAGTGATCTAATAGGCAACCAAAAAGGTGAAGAATGGTAGGAAAAACTCCTCCTATTTATAACAAAATATTAGGGTCATTCTAGATCTTGGTGCATGGGTTAACCAGAATCTAGATCCACTTTTTATGGAATATTTTATTATATTTGTTGGAGGGAAAAGGTATTTGACTTGGGTCAAATCCCTTAATTTGTCAAAAATAAATAAATAAAATGATTTATTTATCTTTTTAAGGAAGTGGTTAGAAGATAATCAAATAAATAGTGATTTATTTAATTATTTGTGGATGATTTGGTCATATTTAACAAGGAATATTATCTAAATAAGGGTTTAAATAATTATTCCTAGAAAATAATAAGATAAACAAAGGTTTATCTAATTAATTTTCTTTGATTTTGGGTTAAACATGACTCGGGAATAATAATTAAATTATGGTTTAATTAATTATTCCATGAGGAAAATCGAAACAAATATAGGTTTGTTTAATATTTCCAACTTTTTAGAGTTTCTGTTTTAACATAGTGAAAAGCAATTTTACTTAGGGTAAAATTGGTGCTCACATGGTGTACTTGGGTCCATCTAATGATAATAGGGTTAGATGACCAAAAAATGGTGTAACATGTATCGCAGTAATACGAGTGTGAGAGCAAAACTGCGTATGACCGAAGTACGTTGTAAGAACACAATCACTAGACAACAAATGGGATGTGCGTAGAGAAGAGAAATGTGAGGTAGATAGTGTCATGGAGAAGGACTAGACCACGAGGATACGAAAATCGTGTGGAATGCGGGGAATCTCTTTTTATGAGAGGGAATTTTTTTGTCTTGAAAGCGTAGGCATACCTATGCCTTAAGAACAAGTACAAGAAGGCAGGTAATCCCGATAAACAGAGCCAAGACCATAAAATACGGCCAGAAAACGCCAATCACGAACGGATAAAAAATAGAATGAAGATCACATGCGTGCACAGGATAACAACCGAGGACTTGTACAATAATATGCGAGTACACATGAGATACAAATACAACCGTACCCCCTGCAAATGGGGAAGGGCTCACAAAATCTGACTGATACATGCAAATCGAAGAGGCGCTACAAGTGGCTATGGCCAACATCATCAAATATCTGGAGCTGCATCGAAGGCTGCAAAGAAGAAGTCATCCGGGCATGTGGGGGGTTACCTGCAGGGCCACCCCCTCATGAGGGTTGAAACATCTCACACACACCCGGGAATCATCAAGAGCTGCTGCTGGATCACTGGACCATCAAGTATACGAATCTCGATCATCTTCTGAGGAGAGTACAGACTCATCCCGACCAAAGGGGCTCCAGATCTCACACTCGGTCAGAGGTGACATATCAGTGGAAGTTGGGACAGGTACACCACCCTCTCTAGACCCTGACACCGGAATGAATGAGGCGTGTCGACGCCTTAGGGTCCTCCATGGGTGAGGCAATGAGACCCTCAACTAAGGCACGAGAGAAAAGAGTAGAGCGACGGACAGACTGAGACTAATGATGATAGTGAAGTGGAAAGGACTGAGTAGCTAATGGACGACTTCCCTTGCTAGAGCATGAAGGGCATGAATGACATGGCAGCGACTGACACAACATCATCAGAGATGGGGGACGGTGGAACTGAAGGTCATAATGTGCAGCACAAGAGAGAGACCAAGCAATGAAGGGTGGAGGGCTATTGTGGGGTACAAAGGGACTCGGTATAGACTCCATGGAGGGAATGATGACTCAACTTGGATGCTCTAAACAAAGGCGACTCGATGGTGCTACCACACAGTAAAGGCCTTAATGGGGGACCGTGGAAACATGAGTACAAGGTGGGAACTCATGACAAAATCGACACGAACATGGACAAGTATGGAGGCGAAGTGATGCCCCAAATACAAGTGTTGTAAGTGAGGAAATTCGATTTAAAGTGTAGGTTAAGTGGCCCTTCTTGGACAAAATGGGTCCGGGTGAAGTATCGGATCTAAAAAAACTATGATACCCATTTGAGGGCTCGGTGAGAACTTTCCCGCGGTGCGAAGGTTCGTCGAATGGGAGACTCACCGTCATGAAAATCGCGACGGTCGAAAGAAGAAACGCGGGGGTTCTTTTTTAGCCAAGGCGGATTTTCCCTCCAAAATCACTCATTTGCTATTGTTCTTTGTGGTGAATGTGGAGAGGAGAGAGGCCCTAAATCTTGCGGCGAACGTGGCGGAAAAACCGACCTTTACAGAATCGAGATCCGTCAGTTGCAGGTAAGAGGCCTAACCTTTCTCTTGCATTTTGATGGATTAAATTTTCAGTTTCGGGCCTAGAAATCCAGAAACAGCCCCTCCTTCATCTCTACAGCCGGGTCGCACTTTTTGGGCCAAAAAGTGCGACCTAGGAAGCAGGTTTCAGGCAGAAAAGTGCGACCTATCCCAGAAATGGGCAGAAAACTGTGACCTGGGAGATGAGGGGTTTTGGTGCTGTTTTATGGCTGGAAGTTGGGTTTTGGTGTTTGGTTATGGTTTTCCTGATCTGTGAGCTGAAAAAAATGATGTGTTTGTGCAGGTATGGCAGATTTACGGGTTAACTGGAGAGAGAGAGATCTGGGGACACTACGGGCAGAGATCCAGGCGGATCAGGGCGTCCGCCATGTATTGGCCAGAGTTGGGGTTCTCAAGTTTTTGGAGAACCCTTTGATGAGAGCAGGGGAACCATTATTCGCCCGGATTATCAGTTACTGGGATCCAGATCAGGAGGTATTTGTAGTGCAGGGGCACAGGATCGAACTGACGGTCCAGGACATGTATTTCTTGACTGGTCTCCCACCACTGGGGATGGTGGGAAACACACAGCCAGTATTACCGCGGGGGCGGCATATCATGGAGTTCATGGAGCATCATTGTCGACCGGGTCTCCAAGTCAAGGGGACTCGAATACCGATCGGTGATCTAGAGAGGCTAGAAACCCGTGCAGTGGCCGTAGCTGTGTTGCGTATCCTGGGTAACCAGGTGCTCCATCACATCACTAGGGGGCAGATGATGATAGTGGAGAGTGTGCTGGGTGGGACCTACTATGGGTGGGCCCAAATGATGTTGGTGTCGCTAAAGCGACAGTTGTCGCTATGCAGGTAGCAGGTGAACCATGATTGCTCATATGGGACTTTGTTGTGCGCCTTCTTCTTTGAGAAGATCCTGACCTTGAGGCCTCGTGTACAGCTTCCAGATGGGGGCCTGAGAGAGCCCAAGATGCGCCGTTGGGGACGGCTACTGTGCAGAGGAGGAGGAGGGGTGGTCGGGCGAGTGTTTCGACCTGATTTTTTTGCCCATTGGGATCAGATTCCATTGTACATAGACGACTATCCCTATAGTGGGATGAGCTACTATGGAGATCCGGACCTACCACTTCCGCCTGGTCGAGTCTGTGGGCTCGATGGTAAGTGACAGATTGCTATTCTTGTGTGGGCATGTTAAATTTTTTTGAATAGTAATTTACGGTACTGATTCATGTACTTTTGGTATGCAGATATAGCACCGATAAAACCAGTCGGGTATATGGGACGACCAGCAACATCGGGAGCTACAGGTCCGAGTGGGTCGAGAGCGGCTCATATTAAGGATGCAGCCGCCCTGCTGGAGGAAATCTGCCATAGATGCGAAAGGTTGTTGACCGGAGTATCAGAGCGTGGCTGGCAGGACTTAGACGACCAGTTCATAGAGCCATGTGTTGGTCTACCCTCGGAATGGCGAGGTGTCATGCGGCACATGGCGACGGCCGGTCAGGCGATGCGCGATCTACATGCTGCAGGGGTAGAGCCATTGGCCCAGGATCCTCTAGATAGTGATTAGGGGTGGGGCATGTGGTGCCCCCTATTATGTATGTAAAGGGCAGGTGGTGCCCCCAATTTTGGGTTTTTTTTGTAACATGCTATGGGAATGTCATATGTATCAGAGTAGATGGACTCTAAACACATGTTTTACGACACATATTAAGGATATGCATCGTTTTTTGATGGTTATGAATGTTATTGTCTTGTATGAAATTTGTGTGATAAATGCCAATTTAGAACATGGTTTGCAATACTATCTACATAGTTATTCTGTTCTCGAGGTACATGGTTGAAAGTTATGGTTTCAAATGCACGTATCAAGAGTTTCACTTGTAAATAGCATCTAAATAGCACAGGGTTATGCACACGATAAACACCATTTAGTTGCATGACAAGAAGTAGGGAATCCAAATGAACGTGTAGATGGAGGATGCGATGGAAGAGGGCATCGACTAAGAGACCACGCACTGCATCATATTCGGCCTGATTTTTGGTGGCAGAACCAATGCAAACCCCGTTGGAGAGAACAAGGGCATGCAAGGGGGTGAAGATGGCCCACAACTGCCAGGCTGAATTCTGGAATAAACTTTCATGAAAAATAGCCGTCACAAAGGGTGGACGGGGGGTCCTGCGGAATGGTGTGACAAGACAACAAATGAGGGGAGGAGAGGTAATGACAGCAGCGTGAGTGCACAGAAGTCATCGGGCGGCAACCGCAGGAGGGAGTGCAAGGAGCAGGATGACCATGACTCATATAGGGTGGTATATGAGGGCTATCGGAAGTATGGTGAGGACTCGGGCTGTAGAGGTCAACAGAGACACGGGTGGAGTGATCTTGTGTATGGGTAGGAAAGGGGTGGTCAAGGGACACAACAGGGGAGGATACAGATGGGCTAGGCTCCAAGTGTCTCGCAGAGGAGGATAGGTAAAGAATGGTTACAGTAGACTCTGTCATCTGAACATCAGGGGGGGGAATGTCGATGGGAGCGGGGGGATCCTCAGGCTGGCCTGAAGCGTACTGCACGAGGATAGGAGAGGCGGATTGATTTTTTTCAACCTCATACTCTTGGATTACCTCTAAAGAGGCGCGGTAATGCGTAAGGTGAGGAAAATGGTGGGAGTAATGGCCATGAACGCCGCACAAAGCACAGGGCTTGTTGGTGTGGAGAGTCTTGGGGTTCCTGGTTACGGACGGAGAAGGAATGGGGGCTTCAGGGACCGTAGACTCGGGGAAGGCGACTTTAACCATGGGCTGAATACGGGGCAACTCGGGACAAGCATGGGTGGCATGACCGGTGACATCACATAAGGCGCAAGGCTTCGCGGGTGGAGAAGGGGCCGGGTCAGTCGTGGTAGTCTTGTCTTTAGGTGCCCCCTTGCAGGCTTTGCCTTTCTTCCCGGTAGCCGTCACGACAGGAGAAGGGTCCTGTGGAGGTGTTAGGGGCACAGTGGCAATGGAGGAAGCTAGGGGGACCGGTTGAACCGGTTTCAAAGCCATATAGGGCTTGGGGTGAATAAGAGCGTGGCGGGCGGGGGATCGAGTGCAATGGGTATGCCCCGATAGGGGACTTAGGGAGAGAGAGAGGGTGGCCATGACGGGGACAGAAAATACTCCGGGAGGGGGAGCTAGGAAAGGGATCTGCCCAGCAGGGTAATGACCAGGAGGGACGGCTTCAAGATGGTTAAGGCCAGGAGGAACCGGTCCAGGCAGATAAAGGGGTTCAGGGATACCAGTTGTAGGGGGAAGGCCAGAAGGAGGAGGTCCGGCTGGCTGAGATGAATGGCTAGGAGCGGGCTACGGAGGGCGAGGGGGAGGTTGTTGACTAGCCGAGGCAGGCCGCTTATAGGCAGCCTGAGACGATTGCATCATGCAAACATTTGATAAGCTGGGATCATTGATAGGACGAGGGGGAAGGTTAGGGAAAGTTCCATCAAGGAGGAATCTTTGTAAACGTCGGGGGAGACACTGGTCAAGGAATCGACGGTTTTCTTGTTGGCTATAGAAGAGATGGTCGTCTCAGGGGAGGTCCGAGATTTTGGCTCATGATATGTCAACTAGTCAATGGTGACTATCTTTCCATTGTGGGGGAAAGACATCTTATGAAAGACCGCGGATGGGACAGCAGACATAGCATAGGTGTAGCTTCGCCCCAATAGAATGTTGTAATCTAGCGGGGCGTCTATGAATTCGACGTCAATGAAAACAGTCTTACCGGCGAGGGTGATAGGACAATTACGAAACATGCCAATGGGCTGGGAGGCATGACTCTCCTACGCTTGAAGGGTGATCGTGGAAGGGGCCAGTTCAGGGAATCCGAGTTTCTTCCAAACCGAAGCGGACATCACGCAGGTGGATGCCCCCTCATCAATGATACACCGGGACACGTTGTCGTTCCGAATTTTGACTGGGATTTGGAAGGCGACGAAAGGAGGGAGAGGAGGATGGTCCGATTGAGTGGCATCGAAAACAATCATTTGGTCATCGGCGGCATCTACAGCGCCCACGGCAGATAGTAGAGCCTTCTTTTGGGAAGGGCATGTCTGGAGGAGTTCCAGTGTGGAAATGGCAACAGGAGATTGCGCCAAATCTTCTACTATGCTATACGAATGAGCAGCTCGACCGGAAGCAGCGTTTCGACGTAATGGTCCCTTAG
The DNA here is from genome assembly GCA_034641835.2 of Pinus albicaulis. Taxonomy (NCBI): domain Eukaryota; kingdom Viridiplantae; phylum Streptophyta; class Pinopsida; order Pinales; family Pinaceae; genus Pinus; species Pinus albicaulis. The sequence goes on along the minus strand of CM076584.1, from coordinate 719,864,826 downwards.
GAATCTTGGTATGAACCTCAACTTTGGGTTGAGGGATATGTAAGGGGCCATTCGGTGTCGAAAGAGGCTCTGTAGAACATGAATAAGGAGGCTCGGAGGCAGACTGAGCAGGAGGCTGGGGGTACTGGCGAGACCGAGTTTGAAGGTGAAGGTCGACGGTCGGGGAAGGATCAGAGTGCATCATAAGGATCTGGTAATAAAAGGAACCAGAAAGGGAAGGGGGGTGGCGACCTGGCTGTCAGGCAGTTGGGTAGCCACGAATCCTTGTTGAGGGAAAGGATCAGTAAACACAGCTGGTTGGGTAGTGGCCACATTAGGAGGAGCATGAGGGGAGGCGTGCTGTCCACACAATGTGGCTTGAGACTCCCACATACATACATACGGGGTAAGAGGGGACAATCGTGAGTGTAATGACCATAAACACCGCCTGACACGAGAACCAGGCTTATTTGTGCGAAGCGGCACAGCCAGAGCCTTTGGGCTAAGTGCCACATTCAGCTGGTTGGCAGTGTTAGGGTCCACACCAGGATCGGGTCCACAGGTCCCAGGGGTAGATTGGTTTGGGTTGCCTCTCCGCCTTCTTTGAGAAGAAGGGGGATTAGTTGCGCCCTGTTGTGCAAATACTTGCCCTGGAGGAGGCTGTAAGTGCTGTTGCGGGTTTGTAGGAGGCAAGGGAGATGGAAGCGCATATGCTGGAGGAGCTGGCACACTAGGTTGCGGATAAAGGTAGTGGTTAGGTTGGGCAACATTGAGGTAAGCAGGAGGTTGGGCAACAGGAGGAGGCATGCCGTATCCTGGATACATGCTACCGGGAGGGGGAAGAATGCTGGAGGAGCTGGCCCCTCCCTAAGGGAAACCATAGCCCATAGGAGGTTGAGCGTACGGATGGGAAAGGGCTCCAACGATACCGTCGGCGGAATGAGATGCCCCCGGGGCGTTAGCGCCACTGGGCCTGGGGAGTTCAGGAAGAACGGTATAAACATAACCAAATTGAGCGTAGATCAGGTCATATTTCAAGGCTATTTGGAGGGCGGCTTCTTTGGTTTGAGGAAAATGGGAGGCGACATCCTTGCCGATGGGAGCCGGAAGGGTGCGAAGGAACCAATCCATATAAACCCGATCTTCGAAGGGAGGGGATCGACATAAGCTCCGTCTTCTTTGCCATTCCTGAACATGGGCGGAAAGGCGGGTTGAAGAGGATTGCTTGAAGGAAGTCAAGAGCTCCGTGCCAGTGTCGTATCGGAGAGGGAGGCACGGGAAATAAGACAAAAAGGCACGAACGGGGTCGCAAAGGTGGTATGGGAAGAGGTGGCTTGTTCAACATACCATTTAGAAGCTTCGCCGGTAAGCGTGCATCGGAACAAACGAAGACGGATGGAGTCATCGGTAATGGAATTGGAGGAACACCACATGTGGAAAGATCGGACATGATTGGTTGGATCTTCTCCAGCTTGGCCTTCGAATTTAGGGATGTCGGAAGGGAGCTTGGTTGGCATGGCAGGCCAACCAACATCGTGGCGGATAGGGTCATTGACCAACTGATTGAAATCGGGGAGGCTGAGGCCTGTAATGTACGGCAGCAAGGGGGTGGCCGGGGTCGTTCCTGTGGCGGTTCCATTAGTAATCGGGCCGGCATTAGGGTCGGGAGAACCACTAGCATTAGGCCCTGGACCAGACATGGTGGTAGGGGGAGAACCAGGAGGAGAAGGGGAACCCGATGAATCAGGAGAGGAGTCGGAGTGCGAACTTGGAGGAGGACTGGCTCGACGACGGCGGGTCGGAGCAGGTCGATCGACCGGAAACTGAGGGTGAAGGCCAAGAAGTCTCCGGGAAAGGCGCCTTGGGGGTGCAATGACGACAGGAAGAAGGAAACCGACAGGGGCAGAAAGGGATAGAATCAATTGAGGTCAAGGGCAGAAAAGGTGCAGTGACAATTGATTTTAGAGTCTTTTCCAGGCGGTGTTAACCAGGCGCTTCTTCGCTTAGGGTCAGTGTGTGGCATGTGTTAATTTTAATTTTTAAACCCTTTCCGTTTTGAGAGCAAGAAAAAAGTGTGCTGCGTAACTGAAAATAAACCTATAGAGAACAGTATATAATGCTGAAATAACAAAAAAATAACAGCTACTTGTGCATCTATCTAACCCAAGAAGGCGGGTCTCTCAAAACTAATTTGAAAAGAAAGGGAAAAATCTAGGCAAAACACACGGAAAAGAGGCCAATAGATCTAAGGTCAAAAGGGACAGGGATCTAAAGGATAAAGCTGCTGAAAAGAGGTGCACATCACAGCCAAAAGACAGAGGCAAGGTGGCTGGAAAAAGGAAGGAAATCAGCAAAATACGGAGGGGGCAAGGTGGAGGCCCTAAAATAATATCCAAACAAATCTTCAGGAGGTGATTTGAGAGGTAGAAGAGTTGATTTCAATGGATCTGAATGGGAGGTAACAGATCTGGAAAAAAGGAGGCTGAAGCTCTGAAAAACAGATGGCTGAAACAGCTAAAACTCTTCCATAAAAAGTGGAGGGTACTAAAGCCCTAGGGGGCTAGGTTCCCACTTAGATGAGTAAAAACAGATCAGAACTTGGTCAAAGTGGGCTGAGACAGAGGCTGGAAGACCCTAACAGAAGCTGCAGCAGAACCCAGAAAAATTGCAGAAAAATCACTGAAAAACTGGTAGGTCGCAGTTTCTGACCTGTTTTCAGTGCAGGTTGCAGAAAAGGGGCAGAAAATTATGACCTGGAGGTCCAGGTCGCAGGTTATTGGCCAAAAAGTGCGACCCCCCTTTCCGGTTGTCTCGGCGGCAGATTTTCAGAAAAGTTGCCATCTTAGTTGCGGCTGGTGTCGCTTACCTGCGAAATAGGGCCAGAAACACACGGAAGTTAGAAATTTTAATGTTTTAGGGTTTTATGTGAGAAAAACAACATAAAAATAAACAGCTGAAAAGAAGCCCTAGGGTCTGAAGTAGCTGGATATGCCGGAATATGAAAAACGACAGCGGTTGTAATTTAAAACCCGTGTGGAGTCACCATTTGTTAGTATGAATCCTTTGTCGAAGTGTACGAAAAAGGACCACTTTAGCTACGCATAACTAATAGCCCTAACAACAAAAGTGGTTGCCAATATCTTCAGATCTGCGGTTAGTTAGACAAGAAAAGAGCTGCAAAACACCAGATCTATGCATGGAAAGACATTAAGCAGTAAAAACAAGGGTTTGCTCCATATACCAATAGATGAGACAAGAACAATTTTTGAAAGAATTTTTATATTAATTGGGCACCTGGGAGGAAAACAAGAAGGCGTATCCAATTCTCCTCAGTGGGATGGGTTCTTGGAAGTCCTCAGCACTTCAGATCTAAGATTTCTCTCTCTTGTTGGTGTAGAAAACCCACACAAAGAATGGAACTCAAAGGGAGCTCACACGGCAAATGGAAAAAAATGGTGACCGAGTGTATAGATCCAGAGTGATCTAATAGGCAACAAAGGTGAAGAATGGTAGGAAAAACCCTCCTATTTATAACAAAATATTGGGTCATTCTAGATCTTGGTGCAGGGGTTAACTAGATCTAGATCCACTTTTTATGGAATATTTTATTATATTTGTTGGAGGGAAAAGGTATTTGACTTGGGTCAAATCCCTTAATTTGTCAAAAATAAATAAATAAATGATTTATTTATCTTTTTAAGGAAGTGGTTAGAAGATAATCAAATAAATAGTGATTTATTTAATTATTTGTGGATGATTTGGTCATATTTAACAAGGAATATTATCTAAATAAGGTTTAAATAATTATTCCTAGAAAATAATAAGATAAACAAAGGTTTATCTAATTAATTTTCTTTGATTTTGGGTTAAACATGACTGGGAATAATAATTAAATTATGGTTTAATTAATTATTCCATGAGGAAAATCAAACAAATATAGGTTTGTTTAATATTTCCTTTTGGGGTTTCCTGTTTTAACATAGTGAAAGCAACTTTACTTAGGGTAAAATTGGTCTTACATGGTGTACTTGGGTCCATCTAATGATAATAGGTTAGATGACCAAATAATGGTGTAACAGATACATACCTCTGAACTATGTTACAATGAGGCTCGAGGGCCTATTTATTATTGAGAAACAATGGAGAACCTGAAACGTCCAAAAACCTAACCCTAGGAGATGAAGCGCCAAAATTGTG